>JAODTR010090579.1:0-14004 GCA_025399935.1 Amblyopsis rosae | reverse complement strand
TGGGGTCCCTTGCTGAAGCTGCTGCCCCCGCGACCCGACTCCGGATAAGCGGATGAAGATGGATGGATGGATGGAGGATTTTGCTGGTGTAAAGAATGTTTTTTTGCACTGCAATCTAGGTATAAATTCAATGATAACCTACTGTGTTTTGACACACTAAATTAAACACATGAACACACACACACATTGTTTCAATGAGCATATATTTACTATTTTAAATGATCAGGATTTAAAAACTATCTTGTAATTGCAAATGGAACTTTTGCTTATATGTATGTAGGCTATATTACTTCATATAAAGCAAAACAAGGGACATTCACAGAAATATATTTGGCTGAATGCCCAAACCATAAAACAAACAGTAGACAAACAGTAGTAGGCAATTTCATGCAAGAACATTTGAATATTTGGATATATTAGAAATGTCTATTCTGTCACTGGAGTCATGATAACACATGTTATGTTAGCAACATAAACAATATAAGTATTAACAACAATCAAACTGTAGTCAACTGTTTCCTTTTTATCATTTGGGCTACAGACACACCAGGATGAGTCCATCCTCAAAATCTATCTCTTAATTGTTTTACATTTGGCCCCTATAAAAGCTGACACAAAACACAAAAGCCTCAGAAACAATGCCTACCGTGTCAATAACCACAAACATGGTTATCTGAAATCTATTTCACAAACTGCATCCTGTGCTTCTGAATGAAATAATCCAGTGTAATGATGAACGCATTATATCTGTTTATCATAAAAGATGTTCACACAAACAATGTGAGGGACTGGTGCCACTTCATGAAGGGTTAGAAGTGTTTATTTACTTACTCTGATCACCTATAATATAGTATCAGAAAAGGTGTTAGGTATTTTACATGAGTGTATTTTCAACACTTTCACTTAGGTCATTTAAACTAAGCGTCTTTTATAAATACTCATTTATAGAATTATAATATAGTTTTAATGAATGTGTTGATGCTGCATGTTTAGCACATCCAGTAACTCAGATAATAGTATCAGATTATAGTGGCCAGTGTTATATCTTTACATTGATTTACTCCAGGCTTGCCATAACGGCAAAACGGCTATTTTTAACATGCCGCTTAGCATCCGATCCGAGTATACTATGTTTCTAATATCGCCATTGCAATATTGCATGTATTTTTTATTTAATTTACTGCAGTGCTGTATATAATGTTGTGTCATGTGATACGATATTTGCGGTCATAAAAGCCCATAGAAAACCACACCAGCCATTTGCTTAGCAGGCTGTTTTCCTGACTTGTACAGTTCGGAGGTGACTCACCCACCGTCAAGGGCCAGTGCTCCAAAAGACAACCTGCTGCCAATTCTTTGCTTTTGCACTGAGGGAATTTGCCTCTGCTGTCACACTTTGGTTTGGATTTTGTCTCTGTCTAAATGTGCTGATGAGAGAAATGGGGGTTCATTATTCTCTTTCTTCCATTGCTTGGTTAAAGTCCCGTTGGGCTGTTGAAATGAGTAATGCAACATAGAGCATTAACAGAGTATTTTATTTCAAAGACTTCCAGAGAATATCAAGCATCAATATAGCTCACATCAAAGCAAGTCGAATTTCACACAGGTCAGAAAATGTGTATTTTATACTCATATTTTCAGAGAAAGGCTTTTTGATGGTCAGGTTATGTAATGTCCTATTTAGGCCTCTAGCAGTTTTTAATACAGTACCATGAATGTGATTATTATTTGTTCCAATGCCATCCAGGTATCATTCAGCAGCATACTGAATGACATACTGACTTCTGGTCATTATATGTGATCTGGCCATCTTCCCATGGTAAAAGACAGAATTGCAACAGAAGTACAGGTGTCTTAGTCACCAATACAGTTGCTATAGGCAGTAGTTCGCCATGTCCCCTTGCATGTGTCATTTGACTGCATTATGTATACATGAGGCTATGATTTATATCATAGACCAGACCATGGTGTTGATCGTATCTTCCACAGGGTGTCTATGACTGTCCTTGTTTATCTATCTTGTGACCTTGGACAACTCATTCCGGTTATGCCCACCCCCTTCCCTCCGATCCTCCAATGGGTTCTCCAGCACGTCTCCTTATACGTCAGCAACAATGCAGGACGTCTGTGCTCCCCAGCATCACGTTAAGCACCCCCCCCCCTTCCCACCACCAAATCTTCATTAGTGCAAAAGGTAGGAGTGACAGGAACGGTCGCAGAATCAAAGTGGGACATAATACACAACAAACTGCAGTCTTACAAGTGTGTTGCATGGAGTGGATAATGTTATGAGTGCACGTTGCTGCAGTGTAACCTTCACATCCTACTATTGATATTGATTACATCTATATACCCATGGGAAGGAGGATTGAGCATTGTGACTGTATACAGGAGGATGTGTGTTGTATGCATTGCATGTTGAATGGCTTTATATCAGCATGGCATTGCCTTTAATGGAGACCAATTCAAAGTCAATTTCCAAAACATTCCTCCCAAAAAAGGTTTAACCAGCTGACCACTAAATTGACAGTATAGGCCGAATACATGTCCATTAAGGGATGATCAATCAGCCTCATACATGCTCAGAATCAGCAGGAGGCCTAACTATAATATTGACTCAACCGATAACAAATAATAAATTTAGAGCTACTCTACCTGGGTATAACATTCTTTGGTTTCAGTTTGAAACTCAGACAGCACTTGAATGTCATCCCAGATAAGCAGTGTGTGGCTCACATGCCTCTCTTATCCATCACCCTACACAGTCCATAGGCTCACATCATCTCTACTTATCACCCTACACAGTCCATAGGCTGACATCATCTCTACTCATCACCCTACAGTCCATAGACTCACATCATCTCTACTTATCACCCTACACAGTCCATAGACTCACATCATCTCTGCTCATCACCCTACAGTCCATAGACTCACATCGTCTCTACTCATCACCCTACACAGTCCATAGGCTGACATCATCTCTACTTATCACCCTACACAGTCCATAGGCTGACATCATCTCTACTTATCACCCTACACAGTCCATAGACTCACATCATCTCTATCCACCACCCTACACAGTCCAGACTCACATCATCTCTACTTATCACCCTACAGTCCATAGGCTGACATCATCTCTACTCATCACCCTACACAGTCCAGACTCACATCATCTCTACTCATCACCCTACAGTCCAGACTCACATCATCTCTACTTATCACCCTACACAGTCCATAGGCTGACATCATCTCTACTCATCACCCTACACAGTCCATAGACTCACATCATCTCTACTCATCACCCTACACAGTCCATAGGCTGACATCATCTCTACTCATCACCCTACACAGTCCATATAGGCTCACATCATCTCTACCCATCACCCTGCACAGTACATACTCACATCATCTCTACCTATTACCTATACACTATTCGGTTGACAATTTAAGTTTCTTATCAAGGATGCCCTTGGTGTGTCATTGTAGATATACTCTAGCATAAACACTAAATAATTCACAGAATTATGTGTTTTTATGGCAAATACGAGTCCAGCTCAACACAAGATTATCAGAACACTTATTCACTATAGATTTCAGTTGATCTAAGATAAAAACCAGGTAAGTTAAAAACAAGATGTAAGATGGTTGGGTCACATACACACAGCAGCCATACAGCAAAGCTCTAATGCTGTCTGCAAACAATGATAAAGGTCCTATAGCTACTACTGGATGATAATTATGATATGGAGGACATTCAATCAAATTCATTTTGATAGTCTACAACATTAATCTTAATAAGGACAAAGTTTTATTGTAAATGTTTCATAATATTTTAATTACAATATTGTAGCCTTCATAATCCTTAGGTTGTTGTTCATCATGAGATATATCCTAGATATAGCCCAACAATAATTCCCAATGATAGCAGCCTACATAAGAACAGCCTAAGAATGTAACTCATTTAGTGATTAAAAATGTTTTTTTGTTTTCTTTTTGATAAATTATATAGGCTATAGGACAATCGAAAAAAGTGTTGCCCATGAGTAGTGGAAACCATTTAGATGTTAAGGCCTATCAAAACAAATTACAGGATTTATTTGATCGATAAAGCATTTCAAAGAACACATCTTTCCTGAATGCTGCAGCACGTCGTTATGACTGTCATACGACGCGCTTCGGCATTCGTGTCCACTGATGTTAAATGTACGCTAGCCTACTAGTTATGTAGGTGGCATAGCGGTGTATTTTCAACCTCAAAACGGCGACCGCTTTCTTTTACAGTTGAATGGTGCTTAGTGCTTGTACTGTAACACTGATGTTGCTGCGGCTGTGTGTCAGGTCCACCCATGGATAGAATGCGATGGTCTGTTCCAAGCGAACCTGTCACTGTCACCGCTGTAGTGAAGGAAATCGAAGTAAGCGAGGAGAGGGAGGAAGGCATCCAGTGCCTGCCATTGCAGTGCGGCTGCTTTGGAGCCACGAGGAAGATATATTAATTCTGTTTAAATAAGGCATTCGGAATTACGGCGCGGAGACCACGGCTTTGAAAAGGTGAATAGTGTTTATTTTATGTAGGCTAGTTATCTCGAAAAGCTGTGCTCCAGACGAAGACACGGACTTGTGTGTGGCTCTGCGGGTAGAAGGCAGCGCGCTAACAGTGCAGTGGCAGGGCAGCCGAAGTAGAGACTACTATTCCAAGCCAATTGAATCTATGCGCTAGGCTAACAGTTTAGCTATCTGGGGAACGATGAAAACTACAAATTTCAACAAACAAAAGCAATTTAACGTTGCACGCTGTTTTTATTTTTGTAGAAATTGCTTGGGATTTCAAACGCAGCCGACGAAACAACGTTGTGACCAAGCTGTCATCGAGCGGACAGGTTGTTTCAAGGCAAGTACGCCGCTAGGTACGGTACCGTAGCGTTGGCTAACATAAGCTAGCCTTAGCTTCTGGGACAAAATGTCGGCCAGTCAGGATTTATTTTACCACGGACGTACGGTAACGTCTGTTGCAAATAAAAACACTTTATTCCATGTGTAGACGGCATGAGCTGAGCCATCAGTAGCAATCACGTGTGTAACGTCCGCAATGCTGTGCTAAATAAAATGGAAGGTCATCCCATGTCTCTCGTTTTATGGGCTGTTGGTAAACTACCATACACATCTACGGTACCGTACGGTAGCTCAACTACCAGTGGCAGTAAATTACCTGCTTACCTGATCAATTACATCTATCTAGCAACTAGATTGTCCTTGCTTGCGCACCAATGATATGTTTGTGTGGTATACGGATCAGCTACAGTACAGTGGTTCAACTAGATATTTTGAGACAGATTTCGATTGTATGCTCGTTTCCAGTGTCAGTGTTTAGACACCCCCTGTTCTTAACTTTATATATATATATATGTGTTTGTGTCACGGGTGCTGCTAATGTTTTGGAAACGTACAGGGGGGTCACGTTCATCCTGGGCAAATTATGGCAGCTGTACCAAATTATAGTTAGCCATTATCTTATCTGGTCTCAATGTATTATTTTGTCCAATTGTCTTATTCGGTGTTAATGTAAAACATACATTATTTTTATGTGTATACATCCATAAATGTGCTTTTATAACTGCAAGATGCCTATAGGGGTGTGTGTGTGCGTGCGTGTGTGCATGACGCGTGTGTGTAGTCGTGATGGTGGAGAACTGAACTCCTGAACCTATTCTTCAGGACTTCAGAGTGTAAAATCATAGGTGTTGTTGTTTATTCACCGGCAGCACATGTTTGATTTGTTATGCTGTTGTTATGGATCCAGCACCCTATAAATCTCCATATGAGGGGGAAACATTTGTATGGAATTATAACGATGTAGGCTATACAGAGTATGGTTGTCTCATTTCCAATCAATCACCCTTTCCCATGAACTTCTCGTTTGTTAAGGTGCAGAGACATCCCTTATCAGCACCATTTTTCATTGGCTGCTTTGTCTTCACTTCAATCTGTGCGAGTGAGAGAAGGCTGGGAGGCGGCACTGCTTATCAGCAAATTCCTGCCTTCCGTGTACTCTCTGTGGGGCACTGATAACTGTCAATGGGCTGATTGAGTTATAGAGCAGCAGCTGATTTCATGGTGCATGTGTTTCAGACAGTTTCCAGGCTTTGGATATCATCACTAAACCAGGTACGCATCTCTTAAAATAGACCTGGCTGACAAATAGCTTTTTCTTTTATATTTATTCATATTATTTATTATTATAATATCAGTGTTGGGTGTTACATGTATTTAAAGTGACATATAGTGCATACAAGTAATTATACGCAGCAGGAGTTAGACAGCTCATGCAGGTCATCACTGAGACGTATATGTGTGACCCACTGAAAACAGACACGGGCAATATGTAGGCTATATTTGGTGATTTTCACCCATGCCATTGATTCATTTGCTGCTTCCTACATGATGAAACTTGAAACCCAATCATAATATACAGTATATAGTGACAGCAACTTTTATTTTTAAATATGTTTTTCTTCTAGACCGTTCCCATTTATGTACAGTTAGGGCTGTGCATTTAATCACATTTTAACCGTGATTTCAATTTTGGCTTTTAACAATTACAAAAACAATATAATCAAGGACAACATTTTTATGTTGCACATTACGTTTGGCAAGTAAACTCTTATTTTGTCTTGCGTTCTGAATGACTGTGTTCTGAAAGTGATGAATCACTTTCGCCCATTATAGGGTGTAAGTGAAATATCAACATGGAAAGTATTAAGAGACATAGGTGCAGTAAATGCAACATCTTTCCAAAATCCATGAGTAATTGTATTAATCGGGATTTAAATATTGACCAAAATAATCATGATTACCTTTCCCATCCCTATGTACAGTTACAGAATGCTAAAGTATTATTCATCCTAGACACTTAGACATTATTTTATCCCCAGTATATGAGATAATCGGCGGATATTGCATTCTGTGTTTGTCCTGAAATGTCAGTTGTAAATCTGCAATTCTGGGTGTGAAGTGTTGAATTTGCATTTGTGAATCGACCCAATTCACCCCACACATTTCATCAATTCATTTATTTGATTGAATAAATAAAAATATACATTATTTATGCTTTCTGTATGCTTACTGGATGTCTGTCATAAGGGTGAGAGGCAGTCATGTGCATCACGAGTTATTTGTGTGTGGTGCTCAAAACAATTCTCAAAATTACATAATTCATATACAAGCAGTGAATGCATATATCTGTCGATTCGTAAATGCAGATTCAACACACAGAATAGCATATTTTACAACTGGCATTTCATGATAAATGCACACACAAAGTAGGCTATCGAGTATAGTACAGTTTTACATGCGGTGGTGTGATAACATCCAAAGGTGAAGTCATTTATTATGGCTACACTTAAAGTGAATGTTTTAGTCCAAACACTATCTCTTGTATCTCTGTAGCATACAAATTTAATGTTAACTACATCTGTGACTGATCAGACCTGTGTTTGTTTATTTATTAAATTTATTTTTTTACGTGAAACACAGGGATACACTGCTAGATCTTCCTAAATGATAACTCGAGTATCAGTGTAGATAAGCAGGGTAAATCTTAACTCACAACTTTTCAGGATGAATTTGGATGAAGTTATTATACAAAATTTGTATAGTGAAAAGAATTGGGCCTACTAGTCAAGTTTGTTGTTCCTTCTTACCACATAGAACAAAACTGGCGTACTAGGAGAGACTAACCACAACAAGACACTCCCACATCTGAGAGCATGTCTAATCTGCTACTCTATAGACCTGTGTGGACAAGGGCCTTAACAATTGTGTGAAGTAAGCCTGTGTCCACAATATCTTACTACATATTCAGCCCTCTATTTTCTGTTCCATTACCACCTCCAGTGGGCTGCACTGCATTGTGGGTTATATGGGAAAGCACAGTGTCCATGTGTAGTATCCAGGTAATTTACACACATTCTGTTATTTTTTATACATTCTCTACTAAATTCACATACATGACAGTATGCTGTTGTTAGGCCTACAGGATTTTGGATGCAGTGTTTCCCGGTTTACAGGCTTGACAGGAAATAACTTTACCTTTCTTCAGGAATACCTCAGAGTCACCGATCCAAGAATGTATTAAACAACGACTTTTTTTTTATTGACAGAAAAAGCACTGTCCATCCAACCATAGTATTTGAGAGGGACTATGATGAGGAACATTTAATTGTTCTAACCTAGGCACCATGGAATAGCACTTGTGTTTGTTAACTGTTTGTTGACATGTTGTTCTAGGGCACAGTGGGCCTATTTACAGTAGTTAGCTTTAGGATGTTGTACTGTTTGTGCAAATACATTTAGCTACTTATGCAGTTTGTAACTCCATAGCTGTAGGGAGAATTTCATGGTGAAAATATTCCCAATCGACTAGATTATGACTTCATCTGACTTCTGCTTAATTAGTTATAAGATGGGTAAATGTGATACAAAATGGTGCTAGCGGTAATGGTCTTTCTTCTTCTTGAGCTGGAAACTGCTCTGAAATAATGTTGCCTTCTGAATAATGCCATGCCAGACTGTGCTGAGCGTTACATAAGATGAACAATGTCATACAATCCTAAATGATTTCAAAATACAGAGCAAATCATCTTATATTGTCATACACTACAGTATTGTACAATCCCATCATGAAGTGTTGCAAGATGTAGCCTATATGTTATAATGCAATGCAGGTGTCCCTGCAAGATGTCCTCTGTGGTCTTACCAAGCTGCTCTTGTGGCTTTGTCCTTTTTTTACATGTTAATTTTTGGGAGAGTTTGCCACTTCCATCCTATTTGTTTTATTTTAAGTTAAGGTGTTTAATTTCTTAAAGGAGAATCCTGTTTTCCTTGCAGCAGCTAAGTGTTGCATTGCATGCCTTTACACCATGGCATTGTGACACGGGACCTAAATGTATGCATGTGATGCAGCTGGAGGGGAGGGCTGTACCTGTAATGTCAGACAGTGCTGAGTGAACTCACTGAGTGAGCTGGCCAGTTGTTCACCACGGCACGGTGAGGGTTAAGTCCGATACAGCAGTTTACACTGCGGATGGATGTTCGCTACAGAGTCCTGTGCCGTAGCGGAACTGCAGATCCCACACAGATCGCTGCCAAGCCAGAGGGGATTCACTTCGATCTCGTGTGTGTGAGTGAGAAGAGCAGGGGGTGGGGGGGGTGGGACAGAAGAGGAAAAGAGGGAGGCAGAACTGGTCTTAAAAATCTGAGTAAGGCTCCATGTTGTCTGCAGAGCTGTTGAGGTGTAGTGCTGCTGATGAACTAGCCGAGGCTGCGGGATGTGTTTCATAAACCCTCACCTGTGCCTAGTGTTGTTTCCAAGCCTGCGAATGAGAATCAAGGTGTGGGTGGCTCTCTCTCCTAGCTGTAATTGATGCGGCCACGTAAAGAGGCTGTTGATGTGCATTTGCTGAATCTCCTGCTGGATTCCCCTAACAAGGTGCAGCTGAAGGCAGAGAAGAGGCTTGTCCTTCTTTGTGTTTTCTCTGTCCTCTATGATGACAATGATGAACTGATGTAAGTAGACTATCTTTGTATCCTCCATAAACTCCTATTGCTTTTGAGCTCGCCCCTCAAGTATCTGGTACAGACAAAAGAAATGTATGTGGGAGGATTGTGGCCCACCGTAGCTGATCAAAGTGTTTGAGTTTGTTGAATATCAGGTCGTCTACCCGTTGTGCATGTGCACAATGTCATGGGACTCCCTTCGGGTGGTATGCAGCAGTGGCCATGTTCAGCATTTGAATATGTTTCCTGAGGCAGGGGTTTTTAGCAGTGGTCAGCACTTCTTGACGAATCGTTTTCAATTTCTGAAGTGATCAATCACCTTATGCTGCTTGTTTTATGCTTCACTCAGCAATCAGGAGTGTAACCATCATTGTTTTTATTTTATTATTTTATTCTAGCTGTAGCTATTTTTTTATTTTTTATACGGTTCTACTTAAATATTTATCTCTGCAATCTTTTTCTACCAAAAACACTGACTTATAAAGATTTATTGCTTTGCTTGTCACGTGAGGTACCTGCAGTGTTCATGGGGTCTCAGATGCACAAATGTCGTGTCGAGTGGCAGGCCTGGCTAAAATAGAGTACCGGTCAGTGTCCACAATACTATTGATGCTAATGCATAAGTATCACAAATGTTCTGACTTTTGTTACACATAAATCAATACCAGAGTTCTCCCTAATGGGGAAAGATGGATTAGAATTATGTCTGTCCAAGTCAATCCAAAGTAATGGCCTTTTATTCTATAAATTGACTCTTACCAGATTGCTACTGTTTTGGATGCACAGTCCATGTTATACAACTCAAAATGGCCTAGAATTATTAGCCTTTATTTATTTTTTGATCGCTCTTTATTTATTTATTTATTTATTTATTTATTTATTTTAGTTTTGGTTTCTTGAAGCTTGATTGTCAAGAGCAAACCTAATTTAGACAACATCCTCTGGTGGCAGCCTTAGCATTCATTCATGGTCCTTTTATTAAAGGTGAATGTTGCTTGTTGCAGTGTGGGAGAAGGCTAGTATTTTAGAGATCCTTACGGCTTATGAAAGAATATAAAGAAGCAATGCTTATTAAAGAATGAAATGGAGAGAAGTGAGTTTGAAACCGAGAGGAGTGAGTTTGTTTATTTGTGGAATCGCATTATACATTAGTGGCATTTAATAGAGTGAGAGGTTACTCTGTGTTCTCTAGTGTTCATACTGCAAGTTTTCCTTAACTCGCTCTGTTGCAGCACTACAATGGCAGAATTAATGAGATCTATTTTTAGCAGCTCTGTCCCATGGCAGTCAAAATTGAATACGATTCTGCCTCACCCCTTAAACCATGCTACAGCACAAAACCTTGCCTTTGAATCAGAGAAACTTCCCTGGCTATCACGTCTTAGTTCGCTATTAGAAGAAATTATTCCTTTTTTTTCATAAGAGGAGAACAGGCAGTGGCGTCATTCACTGACTTTTGACACTCGTATTTATCATTAGTGCTGTTGGACACATGCCTACCCTATATATTGTATAGGCTTAAAGGTATAGTCAGTCACACACTGAAACAATGCGTTTCAGTGTGTGAGGCGGTGCTGCAGAGGGATATAGATATAGATGGTCTTTATTGTAGCTGTTATCTCCTCAAATCAGTGTTGTAGTTTGTGACAACAGCTATTTGTCCCATTCCAGTGTTACAGCTGGTCAAGCCATCCAAGTTGTGGAGTTGTTGTATTCCTTCCAAGCCTGACCCGACCATCATGGTGTCTGCAATGTAGTTTCGTTGGCACAGGTTGTGTCCATAAATGGCATACACAGCAGTGCCACAAATACTCATGACATGCTAATGCTCACATTGATTACATAGTGGGCACTCGGTGGCAAAGTCCGATTAAAAATTGATTCTTCGTTAATTTGAGTTGTAGTTAAATATTTCCGTGTGTAGCAGCTAGGCATGGGACGATATAAATTAATGTCACGATAATCCTGGCCAAAATAATTACCATAGACGATAGTATCGTCATTATTTGTTATATTATTATTAAACTCAGGAATCACTTTATCTTAATTTTTAAGAAACCATTTTTATTATCATGACACAGGTACAGTATCTTTTTTGTGTGAGTACATTCATTTACTATACCTTTTTAATATAATATTACAAATAAGATTAATTCCTAATCACTTCAGTATGATACATTTTCTGTTAAATAATTTGCTTAATATTGTATTACCCATTGTTTTATGTGGTTTACACAATGGCTGTTGGTTTTTCAAATGTTCCGAAGCAGTAATATCATGATAACATTAAAGGACCCGTTCCATGAAAACCAAGTATTTCTAGTTGTTTTTGGAATTAGCCATGTCGATGTGACACGGAGAAGTAGAAAGCCTTTCAAAGTGGACTGTTAACTTCCTGGTCTGTATTGGCTAAAAGGGGAGAGGGGCGGGGAAACAGGCGAATGAGAGAAACGTGCATATGTTGCATAGATTACAACATGAAAGATTATCACATGAAGAAACTGCCAAATATCCATGTATAATCCAAGTTGTGTCACAATGGTTAGTTTAAGTAGAGTAAGTTAGTTAAGTTAGTAGTAAGTAAGTTAAGTTAGTAGAGTATCTTTCAGCTAGTAAAAATGTACTACAGAAGCTGCAGTAGGCAGTCAGACTCATACGCAAAGTTCCGTTTATCGTGACACTTTTTCTTTTTATAGTCCAGGAGCGGCATGACGTCCCCACGCTCGAGTTAACTCCACGCAGAAAATCGCCGGACAGACACAAAGTGAAATAAATATAGGGAATATTTTGCAGTTCAAATGGAAGTTGATTTTCATAGTTTGTATGTGTTTATATTAAGCCTCTACATCCTTTAATGACATGCTAAGACTAAAATGACTAAATGAATTTACTTAAAGATAAAGACGCACTCGTGTGTCATACCGATATTGTATTCCCTGCCGGAAACGAATTGCCGTTTTTGATACCGCAAATAATAATGTTTTTATCTTGGTCAGTAATCATGGTCATATCATACAAAACATTTACGTACGTGATAATAGAATTTAATTTGAACGTTTCTTGTTTAACCGAATAGCCTATCACTTTGTGTTGTTGCTAGCAGCTAGCCACCTATCTATCATAGCCCTGTAGCGGCAAGAACGACTGCGGTTTCATGCTATGTAACCCTTCATTCATTAATTAATATGTGCTTATGGGTACATGGCTGTTTAGCAAGCAAGGATGGCTGTGATGTCGTGCTATGATATAATTTAACCTTTATTCATAAAATAATGTGCTTAGTAGATACATGGCTGGTTATCAAAACGTAACACAGTTTCTACACAAGGCTGTGTGACCAAGCTGTGTTGTTGACATGAACAACAATTAACTACATTCTCCCGCATGTATCCTTTACTGTAGTCTGGACGGCGAGGCGGAATTCATGCGCAATATTAACACCTTGAAAACACTGCTGAAAATAAATAATATGCGGTCCAAAACCCATAAAACTATGTTCAAACACCGTTTGAGTAGCCTGCACCGGTACTAGCAGTAAAGCAGTCGTAGCCTCACGTCAACACAGCTACGTGGAAGTCGGGGCGGGGTGGGCAGTGACATGTTAAATTTAAAGCAACAGTCACTGAAACAGACCGTTATCTTAAGACTTGTTGTATGATGTGCTATTCCATGTGGTATTTTCTATAAGTTTGTCAACTACATTGCATTGAGAAGTCAAGGAATTGTGTCACCAAGAGAAAAGGAGCATGAAATTACCCCTTTAACCTTTTATTATCCAGCTGTAATAATTAGATTTAGATTATGTATAAATAGATTTAAATCTAAAACAAATCATTGTGTTTCTAATGTATTGCATTTTGATTTGAATCCTTAATTGTACTGTACCTTCAGACACGCCCTGAAAATGTCAGACTACACACACTCTACACATTGTTCCCTCACTGTTACCAAAGCAACAAGGTCTGTGGGAAGAAAATGCAACATTTGCATCAGTTCAAAAGAAGTGTGTGTCTATGCCTGTAACACTGTAGAATGTTGTCCCTTCCCCCGTAGACATGGGCTTTTACTTTTACCACTCTCATTACAATATATCTTATATGGACCCACTTTTGTGCTTGTGTGTTAAAGGTTCAAGACACCTCTGAACAATGTAACTTCTAATGCCTCTTTTATTACCCCTTCAACGCCATATTTAGGAGTTCTTTGCATCAGCATTTTCACAGCCCTGATCGGCCACTAGACACGGGCATAAATCGTGCTCCCCCAACTCTTCCAGTAAGAATTTGTGACTCTGTTTCCAGCTATCTTGTTCATCTTTATTTTAGTGGACTGCATTCACTGTAACAAGGTGGGGGGGGGGGGGGGGGCTGCCTCTTTGTATTATTTTGTGCGTCCCAACCATATAACTATCCCACCAAAATCTGCTGCCCAGCCAAGAGCCTCAGGGGC
>JAODTR010090568.1:0-14005 GCA_025399935.1 Amblyopsis rosae | reverse complement strand
GAGGCACAGATCCTACTTCTCCTTGGGCGTGATGTCTTACAGGTCCACAAAGTGCGAGACCAGCGCAATGGACCTAATAATGCTCCATATGCCCAACGCATGAGATGTGTAAACTATGTTTTATACCAAACTTTTTAATTTGCCTATCTATGTACAAAAGCAAATGCACAACTACAAAACATCTCATACATTCCTATAGGCTATAGTTATTAATTGTTGCTCATATTTGTGAGCATAAATTACAATCAGAATCACATTTTAAACCAGAGTAATCAACAATTCACTTTAATATAATATAATATAATATAATAATGTAATAATGTTGTTGGTCTTTCAAGCTCTTTGGCAGTGGATGCAGTATAAACAATGCATGTCTTCACCAAGTAGTTCAACACACAGTTTGTTATGGCTGCTGGAAATCAAGAGGTTAACAGCACAAATACAGATCTACACCTCCCTCAGGATATTTTGAAACACACATTTGCTGTCAGAAAAAACAATGAGTCAGCGGAATTGCTTAAACAGGAAAAGAAGTGTATCTATGGCTGTGATTGGGTGTGTGTACATGTGTGCAGCATTTTGTTGGGCATGTATGTGTGCAAATTGATGCATAAATCATGTGTATAAATCTTTTTATAAATGTCAGACAAAGCAAAATGTATACATATTCATGAAAGGATGCTAAACTAGTTGAAATAACAGGAAATTCATGGGAAATTATAAATCTACAAAATTATGTGTGTTTCATGTGCATATTAAGCCCACACTAAAGAATGCAATTCCACCCAATTGAAAACATATCTGTTAAGATACATAAGTAGATTTTAAAGTTCCCGAAATCTGATTTGCCACTCTTTGATGCTGCTTTCATATTCTTCCTCCTGCGCGGCAACATATGTCCCTTGTTATGCCGCGTCATGCCAGCAAACAATCAGCCTGTCAAAACATATCTTCAGGCTCGAAGAAATGGATGAGAAGGGCTCGGGAGGCAGGGAAGGGTTGAGAACAGGGTGTAGTGTCAGTACTATTACTGAGGCCGTAACAGATACCTCCTCTTAGCCATTAGCATAGGGGACTATAACTAGCGCCATGCAGCGCCTTGCCCCTAGCACCTTGGGTCGCGCCTTCTGATTGATGTTAGCAGCAGGCTATGCTAGCACTGGACTGGGACAGCTGTTTGAGTGGCAGCTTTAATAAGCCTAATTACAGTAGGCTGCAGGGCCCACAGTTATGTTGTCTATGGCCTCCGCCCACTATGGAGCCAGAGTGACTGCGTCAGTCCAAGGTAGGCATCGCACAGCCGCTGATGACCCTATTGCAGTAAACACTGGAGCACATGGACACACACACACACACATAGGCATGCACACACATGCACGCACGCGCACACACACACAGTACGTATGCACACACGTGCACGCGCACACATGCACACACATACAAGCGCACGCATTTGTATACTAACTCACATGCACATACATATGCACACATGCACGGGCACGCACACATATAACAGGGCATACATTGTGCCCCACCACACTACACTTTAATTAGACTCAAACATGCGTCAAATGAGTACCGTAAGAGAAGTACATTTATATGAGCACTAAAATAACTGCCGTTTTACTTTTTTATGTAAAAATTTTTACTTTTTTTGGGAACTTTGGAAAAATTAAGTAATAAGAATGCGGTTTAGTTTCTTCAGAATAAAATACATCTCCTGTGTGTATGAATGTGTCCAATTAATCAATTCATCGTTCAAGCAAACACCAAATTGATGGACTATCAAGATGTGTTCTTATCTGATAATGTCTTGTTTGCATATAATATAACGGCAGAAACCATAGTTAGCATATAGCTAGCGCTGCTTTGTTTGTGTATAGTCTTGCTTGTCTATTCATAAACGGTCATTTATGCTTAGATAAACACAAGCTTAATGACAGCAATTAAAGCAGATCATAATTCATTTAATTGCTCTTGGCCTTTGACAAACACAGCGTAATGTGGACTTATCATTACATGGAGTTTTGGTTTAATGACAAACTAGATGTTTTCTGGTAAAGGGGTGGCTGGACCACCTGGGATCCACTTTGGAACGATAGAAAATAACTGCATTCATGTTTGACAGGTAAAGAAAAAACAACAAAATAAAAATTATATTTTTATTTTGGATATTAAGAAATACAAACCTGCAGGCCAACTTGGCATGGGCTACAGTACGACCAAACACATCGTCTGCGTTTAGGAGGCGGGTTGTCCAACCTGGCAACCCAGCAGGCAGGCCATGCTTTGAAAAGGAGTATAGGCTAGTGGGGGAGGCTCATTCCACAGTGGAGCCAGAACTGTTTAGAGACCTGTCCTGTCTGGAGTTTCTCGGGTCACTTTAATATCAGCCCAAGGCCTCACATATATGCCCCCATGTCGCTCTAGCAATTACCAGAGGATCCCCTCCCCTACCCTTTGGTCTTCTCATGTCTTTTAAGTTCCCTAAATGGGTCTGGGGAGCCTATCCTATCTTGGTTAGCCGCTGGATTGTCACTTCTTCGTCTGATGTAATTTACTTCTACACATATATCAGTTGGAGAACTAGCTGGTAGCCTGCCGTTATTTATGAACTTATGAAGTTCTAGTTGTAGTTCAAGAACTATTTGGTGATACTCTGTCCTAAAACACCACTTGCTATACCTTCATTACTGCTTCTTTAAACTTCAAAGCGTTTAAAGAGAACTGTTAAACCTATATATCTGGTTGGTTGATTTGTTCAGTGTTTACACAATCACTAGTCTGACAGTGAGCTATGTTGTTGTATGTGTATTTGTGTGAAAATGTGCACAAGCCCTCCCCGGGAGCTTGCTTTTAAAAGATGCTTTTAGCGGAATCAGATCACGACGAGACCTTTAACTTTACTCTGTACTGCATCCTGATATCCTGGTGTGACTGGTTTGAGGGGATAATTCGCTCCGCCAGAAACAGACTTTTAGAGGTTCCACATGTTCCTTGGCACCAGACAGAATAGAGGCTGGTGGGTTCATTAATTAGGGCAACATTCCTGTAGTTTTGTCACACAGTTTTATTAGAAATTGCTAAGCCTATGGGTACTATCATTATGCCTCATTGGTGCTTAAACCTTTCACATTACAGTTAAAGAAAACTGTTAACATCCAACATGTTAACAAGTTAAATATCATTGTGAATCAGATAATTATGTTGACTTGATAGCAATCTCAATTATCTCAATCTCTATCTCTCCATTATCTGTCAAACTCCATTTAAACTGACAAAATGTTGACAGTGAGATCTGATGAAGCATGTTAAAACCAGGCCTCCAAAATACTGTTTGTTTTATGTTGTTTTGGTCAACGGTGTTCTATTTTTGAACATCTGATCTCTGTATCAATCTCAATAGAATAAAAAATAGTGGGTTATCTTCTCAAATGTCCCAGGAGAAATTTCCTCTATTTAATCCAATCATATTTACTGGTAGAATCTCCCAAGTAAGAGTAAATCCACAATTATTGATTGTCTCATTATTATTATTATTATTATTATATATTTTTTTCCTCTTGGAGAAGAAGAAAAAATATTCAAAAGGCTGAAATAAACAGTAGGTAATTTGATTGTTTCAGAAGGGATTCACTGACTTTTGGTCTTGGTATCATGGTTGGCTACTAAAACAACTCCTATCATTGACAAACCTTTTGAGGGTTGTCATGACTTTGCATATGTTCCTAACTGTTCAGTTTGTCTGTGTGTCATACTATTCATACTATTTATTTAGCCATAAATGCTAAATAGGTTCTAACGTCTTTCAGACTAGATCAAATATATAAATCGTAATGATGTATTTCAAAGGAACAAACAGTGGTTGTAGAGATATACTGAGAATTATGATGTCACATATATTTTCTCTGAACAAACCGCTTAAAATGTTTATTCCGGTTGTCCTGACATGATTTCTATTTAGTAAGAATAGAGCAGTGTTAGAATTAAAATGCATGTCCTTTTTCCACCACAGCCTATAAGGATTAGATAATTAAATGTATACAGCCAGTTTCCCGGACATGGATTAAGGATAGTCCAAGAAAAAAAGAACATTTCAAAGAAGATCTCCATTGAAAACGTTCTTAGTCTATACTATAGGCTTAATCCATGTCTGAGACACTGAGCTATAGTCTCTGTTTGCAATACTTAACATCACATATTTGTCTTTGATCAAGTGTGTTTACAAGATAACTTGTGTGCCAGGAAGTGCAAAACCTTTGTGCGCGTGTGTGTGTGTGTGTGTGTGTGTGTGTGTGTGCGCGCTTGTGTGTATTTGTGCTTGTGAATGTGAATATATAGGATATTTATATTCCTCAGCAGAAACATCTTATCTTCTGACACCCTCGGTTATATAACATCAAACACACAAAAGACATGCGCACATCATACTGCCATTGGCTGTTAATTCACATTTTCCCGGTGTCTTATTGCCTTTTTCCACCACCCCCCCACCCCCCTTCCCAGAGGCCAGCCCCCCCCGCCTATTGTACCTATATTATACCTCCATAAACTCCATCTCTCTGCGTGGAGCTAAGATGTGAGGAGTGAATGAGCGGCACTGCTGGCGTCCACCAGCAGATCAAATACACATCAGGCAGTGGGAGAAGGACAAAGCACCAAAACAGAACCCGATCTTGGGGGCAATTACCAGTGTTTGCTTAATCTTTGGAACGTGCTGTCGAGAGCCGGGGTCAATGACGCCGTTTGACTCTCTCTTTTTAGCCGGGGCGAGCACTGGGGATTATTACCCATTAGGACTCCACAGTTTGGTGTTTGGAGATGTGTGTGCATGTGTGTGTGTGTGTGTGTGTGTGTGTGTGTGTGTGTGTGTGTGTGTGTGTGAGAGAGAGAAAGAGAGAGGGGTTTAGAAGAAGAGAGAGAGAAGGTGACAGAAATTTTTTGGAATTAACTGACAAGTTTGCATTTATACAATTTAGCAAAAGAAACACATTAAACCCACATACAACAGGAATAGTACAAACAGCACAGCATGAATACATGACTGAAACTATTTATTTGTTTTCGCTGAATTCTCTTCATCTTAACTTTGTTCGTTTCTCAGGTGCCGAGAAAGCTGTGACACTTAAGCTCCGACACACCGGCGACTGTTAAAGCCACCGGCAGTATACACCTAACGATTCAGTTACCTGTTTGTTACCTCAGCGCCAATTACAGCTATTTGAAACCGCGAGCAGCCACAGGCTCTGTATTCCCTACAATTAAGGTGGCGTGAGACCTCTCTGCTTGGACTTGCTACAATCTAATGACGGCATAAAAGGTCCTTGAGGGCAATGTGGATGGTTTTATTGGGACCGTGAAGTACTTATTACCTGAAGAAGTAATTACAAATAATTTCACACACCCTCGGGGACCTTAGAGGTTATGTATTCAGCCGCCTTGTCATTCATTAGCTGTCAGGAACAGTTCATTAGCAATACGAGATACTATGAAATAATGACAGATGTTTACATCTTTGTGTGACTTAAGAGCAAATGTTCATGCTCTTATGAAAACAGAAACCATTACAGTTTACAAAAGGCTGCTGTAAATTAAATATATTCATATTTTTTATTTCATATTTATTCAGAACTTTCTTTGAAAGAAAAAAAAAACAACAGAATGTACTATATTTACATATTTTGTTTTAACTATTCTTTTTTCTCCTTCCTCCTATAGCGATTTCATAAATCCCCCCCCATACACACACACACACACACACACACACACACACGCACGCGTACACACACGCACACACACACACGCACACACACACACACACACACAGACAGATCTCGTGGTCATGTAGTGAGTATCCTGGGGCATGAGAAGGGGCTCCATGCTGACAGGATGTCAGTGCTCAGCAGGAGACGGTTAACTAGAGGCGGCATCAAAGAATGACTAAATCAACTCACGACCACGACAGCGCACAGGGCACATTCCTCCAGGGCCTGGATATGCCAGGGAGAATGTTGTTTTCACGGTTCTGTGGTCTAAATACGATAAGGGTTAAGTGCTGCTTAGACACTTTACTCTGACTGCACAGCCCAAAGCATGTTGTGGCACGCCTTATGATCATATAAATGCATTTATTTTCGTATCCCTGGCCCCTGTTTGCTGAACATACAAGGTATTTTATGATGTAGTTATGATTAATGAAGGGACAGTTTTTTTTTTATTATTTTGTTTTATCTAGCAGTCCTGCTTCAGGCATGATTTATGGTGTGGTTCTCTGTTCTCTCATTTATGTTTACGTGATGATTAGGCAATCAAAGACAGAAAGAGAGTAGTTTGGGTATTCTGACTGTTGTATATCTTCGCACTGTCTCAGCAAAGGTTCGCGATCGGTGACGTCATCGTTGTGTACAAATCAAGCCACCACAATGAAACGTAAACAAAGGAACCTGGAACCACGCGCACATTATGTATGTATATATATATATATATATATATATATATATATATACTGTATGTAAGTATACACACACACATCCAACTGGAAAAACATCATCAGTCCAACTGAGGAACAGATTCATGTTCTTGTGTACAGTTGTATTATATTATAACTGTTACAGGTTACTGTACTGTATACATTGGTTGTAATGTTACCGCTTACATACAGTTTTGACATGGAGAACAAAAATGCTTCTAAAAATAAAAAAATCGTCTTTCCTTCCCTAACAGCGCTCTCTCTCTCTCGAACTCCAGCTGTCTTTACTTTGCCTTTTTATTGTTTTCCCTTTTCATTGCTTTGGCAGCAATAACAGTTACCACCATCTTTAAAAAAATCCATATAACACTCACCGCACACTAAGGGGTTGTAAGCATGAACACTTTCACAAGTGTAGCATGGTAGGCCTATAAGCTGTTGAAGAGGGTTGATATATAATGAGACATTTATTTGGTGACAGCTTCATACTTGGGGTCTCATAAAGGGATGCAGTAAATGACAAAATATAGGCTGCCAGCATACACACAAATGTAAAGTGACCAGGGTTGGGCAGGTTACTTATTAAATGTAGTCCGTTACAGTTACTGGACAAAAATGATGATCAGTAACGTAATCTTTTGATTACAACAAATTATCCTCATGAGACCATCCTGATCTTGCGAGCTTCAGTTTGACTTCTGGAGAGCTTGGAAAAGCATTGCGTTTCAGGTTGGTAAACCATGTGTGGCATCAGGGTCGCACTGTTAGCTACTAGCTAACATCACATCAGACTGCATTAGAAGAGTAAAGAATTTTCTCAAGGCAAAACTTGTCTTCTGCAAGACTGGTTTTAACAACAGGCTCTGCTGGGTTACAGGCTCGTTCAATCACATGCCAAGTATTTCTTTGTAAGTGCCTTCCCTTTTAAAACAGTTTCAATTGACGACTTCCCAGATTAATGTGTCTAACAGGCACAAATATCTGGCATGTCAAGTTAATGCATAATAATGCATAATTATTTACAGGATGCAGAAAATGACTAAATGGAGGCTGCCAGCAGGCACACAAAAGGAAAGTGACCGTTTTATTCGAGAGGTTGTTATACTAAGGTACTTCAAAAGATCTGTGTTGGCACGTTTTCAGAATACACACATTGGATAAAGTGATCTGGTATTGTTTGATTTCATTGTCATATATTGCATATATTGCATATTGTCCAAAAGTATATTCTCATGGGCAACTGCAATGCTAATTTGCAGTAATGGTGGAGTATGCGATTGTAATCCAACACACACAAATTCTGCGAATGTCTCCTCACTAGCAGTACATTCAGTGTGTGAGTTGTCAAATAATCTGGTGTTTTTACACAGCTCTGAATCTGTAAACGTGAATGCAAAGTGGTGCAGACTGCACCACGCAACAGTATTCTAGCCTTGACAATGTGAGTTCAATGTGTGTGTGTGTGTGTGGAGGGGAGGAAACTGGGTTCAAATATCACCAGTCTTTCTCCAGAATTGCATAATATACCTTTAACTCCTCTTCTGTTAAGTGTTCAAAGTCGTGTCAGCGTAAACAGTGTGTGAACATTTACTTTCATCCAATGTGGGTTTGACCTCCACATTTTATAGCCTCTCTGTTTCAAGCAAGCTATACTCATTCATTCTGAAATACCTACTCCTCCCCATAGTCCTTCAAACTACACAACGACCCCCTCCCCCACCCCACCCCCCATCCGCCCCATCCGACCCCGCCCAGACCCCACCCCACCCTGCCAAGTCTGTTACACACCAAAACAGGACCGGCTTTGACTGCCACTTAATTACACACCATTTTACTGCACAGTTTACCAGTCAAAAGGAGTAGCCGGCTGGGGGTGTGGGGTGTGGGGGGGGTTGGGCCGGTATGCCAGGGGCCCCGGCCGGCGTCCCCTCCATCAATGTCGGCGGCCCCCACAAAGGGGCCCCCGCAACAAGGGATGAGTAGCCATAATGCTCTGACTGTGCCTGCCGTTCAAAGCCATCACATTCCTAATTGCCCTCAGAGATGACAGATAATGGAGGGGCCTTGAAGTGAAAATGGCCCCTAATGAGCGAGAGAGAGAGAGAGAGAGAGAGAGAGAGAGAGAGAGAGAGAGAGAGATGGAAGGAGAAAAGAAGGAGGGCAGTAAGGAGGTTAGGGGTCTTATATCAGCCTGCTTTATGCGCAGGAGAAAGAAGAACTGCAACACACTAAAACAGAGAGAGCAAGAGATGATTAGAGAGAGAGAGAGCGAATGAATGAGGGAGAGGTAAATGAGAGAGGGAGAGAGAAAGACAATGGGAGAAAGAGAGAGACTGAGAGAGAGACAGATAGAGAAAGCAAGAGAGAGGGAGAGAGAGAGAGAGAGAGAGAGCAGGAGGCTGCTGTACTCCTCTCTCCCCCCTGCGCTCACGGGAGCAAGGAGGAGTCGGGAGACGGCAGGTTGGAGACGGGCGCTCCGCGGGGGGCCAGCTTCATCCATCTTCCTGCCTCCTCCTGGTCCTTCCTAACCCTTCAGAGCGCATATAGCCAACCACCCAACAGCTGTCAGCGGCACAATTGTTTCCCCTGCACACAGCCCTTTTCTCCTCTCCCTCTCTCTCTCCCTCTCCCTCTCTCTCTCTCTCTCTCTCCCCCTCTCTCCCTATCTCCCCCCGCCTCTCTCTCTCTCTATACCTTTCTCTCCCTCTCTCTCTCCCTCCCCATCGCTCGCTCTTTCTCTCTCTTTTGAGTCTGGTGGAGAGGATGACAGTAGCACCGCCAGTTGGTCTGGCGTCGGGGCCCTTCCCATACCACAGCAACATGCTTCAGATTCTTTGCACTGTGTCTCGCATGCTTTCACGCGACGCCCGGGAGACTGAGAGAAAGAGGATTTCCACACAAAGCTTTGTTCTTTCTTTCTTTCTTTCCTTTTTTAACTGCATGCTCCTTCGGTTGTGCGTCTGCTCCCGTTTCTTCATTGCCTGTCTTTGTTATTGCGATGAACTCTCACCTCGATGTTATGCCTCGCAGCTTGTGAGCAGGCTTTGAAGGCTGAAGTCCATTTTCCCCTGCTGACCTTACCTTGGGACATGAAGACGAGGGACTGCATCGACAAACACACAACTATATAGCAGCAAGCATACAATCATAACATCAAGACATAAACAGGGGAGGGACCGTATCTTGGGTATAGCATGTGATTAAACCCGGCCTGGCATTTGACTCTTCTGTCTTCCTTATTGCCCTGCAACCGTTTATCAATAATATAAACAGCAATAAAGTCAAGAAACTTACCTTACATTAACTCAACTTTATTTAAACAAAAACACCTCTCCCTTCAATGCCATAGGATGCTCTCTCAGAAGCTGCCCATCCTCCACCACCATGCCCCCAAACCCCCCCCCAAAGTTTGCACCACTTTGTTTGTGTTGCCATGGCTGTTTAAAAACATCTGATTATTTTCACAGCACCCACAGAGAACGAGGATATATTTGGTGTATTAGCTTACATCCCTTAGCATAACGTCAAGTTAACAAAATAATTTGCTCTCCCTGCAATTGCAGAGTGAACCGCAATTATGTGGACAACCCCACTGGCCACTGTCATGCCCCGGCTTTGTTGGACCATAAAACACAGCCTGTTGGGGTAATGAAAGAGTTAACTGTATAGTCAAGCTACTGCCACACTGCCTCCACCTTTATCTGCAGCTCAAACAAGTTTGCGTTTTTGGGATGCCCGTCCATTTCAAAGGCATCTCTCTTTGCTTGACAAAAAGCAGAGACAGCGAGACCTTTTGAATGACAATGCTTTTAAGACTTTGTTGGTATTTACTGCTAAAGAGGTGGAGTACATTAACCCAAGCAATTGTCTTTACATACTAATTGGCTGGAGGGCTCAGTCAGTCAGTGGGAGAAAGACAAAAAGGGAAAGAGTGGAAATGGCAGATTAATAAATGCATGGTTGTTTGGCATTCTGAGGCCTGATGAGAACATCAAGATTGTAGGGGATTTCCAGACAGCGACGTGGCAGAATTATGTTTATTCAAAACTAAATTATACTGTACGCCTTCCAAAAGTAGGAATGAGGTTCTGACCTAGTTTATCAATGACTTTATCGAGTTTGTGTGCAATTATAATACCTGCAAACCAGCTATTACACACCAGCGTGGTGAATAATTCAAAGCAGGCTTATTTTAGGTCCGTCTAATGTTCATATCCTTTACTACAACCTCAGAGGCGTCATTCTGAAATATGAAGGGATGCAAACATGGACCAGAAAGACCTGATTCCACCTAACCATGGGTGCTTGACTACTTAGTAATCAGGACAAGCTGTGGGGAGACTTGGCCTGAACTCACAACCGCAATTTCTGCCTCTGCAATGGAACGGGAAAGACTTGCGGGAGGAAGGGACGGAGGTGGGTGGGGGGGGGGCGAACGTCTTTTTTGCTAGCTGAACAGAAAGGTAGGCATCCCTGTGATGTTGAGAACTAAGGCAAATCCCCAAGTTTAACACACAAGTGTCTTTGTGCAAGCACGTACGTTACGTACGTATGTGTGGCACGACAACGCTCAGTGCACATTTCCTTTTTCCCCCTTTTTTCCATTTTGCTCTGTTCATTTCTGCTGACGAGAAGCGCCTTAAAAAACAGAGACGCTACTCATCAAGTTTTAGGTCAGAAGGAGCCAAAACTGTGTGACATGTAGCCAGGGCGAGTGGGGGGGATGTTGGTGAGGGGTTGGATGGGGGTGGAGAGAGGAGGGAGGCTCGAAATCAATGTGAAAGCCAAAACGTCGGGCTCTCAAATGGTCATGGTTGAAACCAGTATTCACAGTGAATTTCCGGCCACAGTGCCATGCCTAAGTCCCCCTGATTATTTTCTGGTTCACGGGTTGCCGCATTTCAAAGCTCTCCCTCTCTCTCCCTCTCTCTCTCTCTCTCTCTCTCTCTCTCTCTCTCTCTCTCTCTCTCTCTTTGCCCACATGATTCAGTCTTGTTAAGGGCCCTATATTTCAGCAGAGGAACACAAAGACAACCTTAAATGACATTAAAAGTGACTATCAGTCACACCGAGGCCGCAGTCTTCCATGAGGGTGCGGTAGGTTTCTTTGCATTCTGTCCATGCGGGCTGATATTCGCCGAGTATGTTTCTCTAACAGGACAGTGAATTTACATACAGTAACACAGGGGAACACTATATACACTCCAGACGTGTGACTGAAAACCACAAAAAAATCTGCTTTCCGTAAGTGCTCTTTTTACCATTGGTGAAAAAACACAAGCGTTGACGTTTTGACAATGTAAGACTATGACAAACCTGTGGCTATATTTTACAAACTAAAACAAAATATTCATGTAAAAGGTAGGCTATAGTTTGTGATTGTAAGATAACTGTTAGCTAAGAAATGTAATATCAAATTTACCAAATTAAAAGAAAGATTTTTTTTTTTTGTGGCAATATTGAAAAAAGATTTTACGTTTTTGGAAGATATTACTTTTTAATTCAGTGAGACTGCCGTTTCATTGTAATAAACTTGATATGTATTTATGTTCCAATTATGGAAACCTAACATATACTGTATATTGCTGTTTTAAGTTGGTAATTTTTTCTTTTTTTCAAACGGACTTAAAAGGCTTTTGTATCGGAACTCTTCAAAATTCCCCTATCTTACTGATCTTGCTGCTATCTGAGTGTGCAATTTGTTTCCAATGGGTGGGGCGGAGCTTCTGATGGAGCAACCTACCCATTGAAGAGAGAGGCATTTTATGTTTTGATTTGAGTTTAGAGAGTTCTCAAGAATGATGAACATTTATGTTATTTATAGTGTTGTCTGTGTACCCACAGCCCTGTTAAGGTCGTGGCAAAGGCAAGAGGTGCATTTGAGGGAGTGACCTGCTGTATCAAGTAGGAGGTGGGCTCAACCCATAAAGACATAAAAAGAAAAATGAAGGCATTCAGATGAAGGACCAGTGAGTGCTGTATCTCTGTCAAAGTCACCTCTTCTTAAAAGACTTGAAAGAGGGAACCTCATAATAAAATTGAATAAACCATCCTCCAAGGTTGAATTATTGTAATTACATGTAATTGAGTGTTTGGGGGCAAAACCATTTCCTCCTCAGATCCAGCATGTGCTTTCTGAAAATCACCATCACTTTGTTCTTGGTCCTATAGCCACCGATTGACCTTCTCCAGTTGCAGTCTTTCATGAACAACTGTGACATGAGACAGAGTGGGACTTGTGTGTGTGTGTGTGTGTGTGTGTGTGTGTGTGTGTGTGTGTGTGTGTGTGTGTGTGTGGAGGGGGGAAAGGGGCACGCTAGGTTGTCACAAGATGAGTTTACTCTTCACCAAATCCATATGGTTCCAGTCATGTACTGGTCTCCATCCTCTGTCTCAGTATTTCTGCGTGTTTATAAATGCACCAAATGCTCCACTCTCTGGCCTTGGCTATGGGGTAACGAATGGGAGTAACCGCCAAGACATAAATTCACTTTTCTTTCATTTCAGAGTCTCTAAGGAGCTTGGTTTGTTGAAAAGAACAGCAGACATGCCTGAAGAGAATCTAATAGGGGCCATTGTAGGGTGACACTGGTCAAATAACAGTCAACAAGCAGAGGAACACAAGGCTAACACAAGGCTAATTGACCTCAAATGGCATGGTGAGATCAATTACTGGAAACATTGTCATATTTTATAAATTGAAAGGAAAATGGCTGTATTGGCCTTCTTCTAAACAA
Organism: Amblyopsis rosae; assembly: GCA_025399935.1. Taxonomy (NCBI): domain Eukaryota; kingdom Metazoa; phylum Chordata; class Actinopteri; order Percopsiformes; family Amblyopsidae; genus Amblyopsis; species Amblyopsis rosae. Next base: position 799 of record JAODTR010090568.1, on the reverse strand, counting down.
TGGGTTTTCAATTGTATAGCCCCTAAATGGCATATGGGCTACAGTAGCATGCAAGTTCATAAAAACTAGATTAAATTGTTAAAAGGTCAACACAAGGTGCCAGCTCACAATTTAAAAGCCATAGGCAGCTTACCACCACTTTGTCATATTGTTTAAATGGAAAGGAAAATAGCTGTGTACTTTACACCAACTACTGTATTTTAACCGCTGGAAAAAGGTTCTTTCTGCAAAATAGACTTGACTGACTAGACTGACTCTGACGAGAGCTCATGCTTAATGCCCTAAATGCCCTAACGATTACATACATCCACCAGGTTTTCTAGTTACGGCTGTTTGGTGAGAATGAGGCAATGATACAACCATTGACCATTTGTCTAAATGCTTCCATATAGCGCTTACTTTCCCTTCACATGCTATTGTGTCAAATGCTGCATATGCCTGCTGTACAACTCTGTCAACTGTCAAATGTTTGTGTGCCGTAATCTATTGAGTAGCATAATGGTGATTCAAACCTCCAACACGTGTTTAGCTAAGTTCACAGTGTTAAACAGTTATTAATGTGAATTGACACACTTACGTACTACATCTGGATTTATATTCACCTAGAACATTTTCTTCAGTAAGACATCCATATTTTATTTTTCAGCAGGTTTGTTTTACATGACAAGATGACCAAAGTAATTAATGTTGTTATTGTTTGACCCATGACATGAAGATCTTTAGCAAAGGATTATCACTGGTATAATGCTACATCTGTACCAATGGCATAGGAGCCAGGGGGCGACGGGTGGTACACCCC
>JAODTR010090557.1:0-14005 GCA_025399935.1 Amblyopsis rosae | reverse complement strand
CCAGGTGGAGAGATTATATCTCCAAACTGGCCTGGGAACATCTCGGGATCCCCCAGTCAGAGCTTGCTGATGTTGCTTGGGAAAGGGACGTTTGGGGTCCCTTGCTGAAGCTGCTTCCCCCGCGACCCGACTCCGGATAAGCGGGAGAAGATGGATGGATGGATGGATGAATAGAAGAAGTATTCTACATGCTTTTTTTTCACAATCAATGTTCTCGTATACAGAAAAACATGCTTCAGTGTGTATGTGTTTGTGTGTAAGAGAGTACAGCATGTAAAAACAAGCCATAGCTCTATACACAACATATTCATTAAACATGGAAAAGCATTTGGAAATCCTATTTTTGTGTCCAGAGTTGCCCTGGAAACCAGAATTATAAAAGCCAATATGTAGGGTACTGGGAAGACAAAAAAAAACGCTATAGCTAAGACCTTTTAAAGCTATAGAAGATGATGTGGCACCATTCGGTCTTCAGAACCCTGAATTAGCGATGCCACTGGGAGAGAACACTAAAGTACATTCTTTAATAATCACCAAACCAAAGGACAATAAACATGCGTCAGGAGTCACGACCCTGTCCTCCAACAAAGAGGGCATGGATGGCACGGGCTGCACTCATTAAGGTGTTTCTGCAGCACTACAGTAACTCATTGGTAACATCAGGAACCTAAATGATATTTGCTCATGAGGTCGTACTGTTTATTTCATGTCAATGCAAAGTGAAGTAAGCATACGTTATGCTCTGGCATCAGGAATATTTCTTCGATACTCTATATTTCTTTGAAAACAGGATAACATTTGTAGTATACAGATTATTTAAATTGGCTAGCATATGCCATAAATTGACAATGTTTTTTTTTGGTTTGTGTCATGTGTCATGTGTCGTTTGTCATTTGGTCATGTGACATGCATTTCTTTCATGACTTGCATTAAGTCTGTAGATATTTGCAAGCTCTACTTAGCCTACTGTATATAGTATACCCAGAAATGTGTGTAATCAAACACTCAAAATTGTGAAGTAGAACAAGAAATAAATCGCTACTCAGAACTAATCAGTTTACTCAGAGCAGCAGCGGGCATACACTCTCTCTTTGGTAACCTCAGCATAGAGAGGTCAACTGTGCAAATATTTTTGCTAATTTAATCTTTGGATCCAATCAACTTCCCAACCATCAATCCTATTCTATTCTGTTACAGTACATCCAATCCATGCCTACAGAATTAACATTCTGTTCATCTACCTGGGTTGGACGTCCTTGACTTTGTCTGATCGATTTCAAGTAAATTGAGGCCTTTGACATTCCCCTTTAATGAGAGAAGGTTTCTCTGAGAGCCTGTGAGGATGTGCTATTCCACATAAACTATTCCACATAAACTGTGGTATTTTCACCTAAGCTTGTCAACTACATTGCATTGAGAAGTCAAGGAACTGTCAACAAGTGAAAAGGAGAATGAAATGACTCCTTTAAATTAAGATGCAATTGTAAACAATTACTTGACAAAGGAATGAGACTGAGCACATTTGTTATTACAGTGTAAGCACATCTAAAGAAGAAAGACGTATGTTTTGACAAAACGTATTACAATTTGACATAGGCGTAGATTTCAGGAGGGATGCTGGGGATGCAGCCCCCTCAATATTTAGATTAAGTGTATTTATAGCCCTGCATCAGCCCGAGCAACCGATATGTTATTTTACAATAACATTAGAATAATGTGATTGATAACATGTATGGTAATTATAGGTAAACCCTTCAAGTGTGTACTTGTGTGCTTCAGAACCTGACACAAATGGAGTAGTCCACCTTTAATATAATAAAAATATATAAAATATAATTGTCACACATTGGTTTAACTCATGGTTGGATCTGCTTATGTAATAGATGGGCAGCAATGGGCTGTAATGTTGCATTCTTTGTCTTGACACTGACTGTTTATTGAAAGATACTTTTTCTGTGTCTATTAAAATAAGACAGATATACAGGGAATATGCCTGAGGATAATAGTATGACTAGTGACAATAACTGATCTAACTCCTTCAGTCAGCACTTTAATAAGAAAGCATCCCAACATAACTGAATGTCATTAACGTAATATTAAACACAATAATGGATGGATGAATTTACAGCTCTTGCTGCTCTTCTCAGGCGGAGTCTAATAAGAATGAATGCAATGTTATGACAAGATTACCGTGTTATTGGCTGTGCACCGATAGTCTACTGTGTAATGGTGTGTGTGTGTGTGTTGCGTCATTAATGTTGTTAAGACTGGGATGCGTGTGTGTGTAGTACTTATGGCACAATCTATCACCTACAAACAAAATGTCTATGTCTGTTTGCATGTACTGCGTGTTTACATGTTGGGGGTGACATTTGCAAGCACACTGTAGTACTGTAAAACATATATGCATGCTTTTCCACCAGTGATGCAGATCTCCGTGGGAGACAGCCATTTTTAATATTAGCCTCCGGGAGATTGGGGGAAGGGGAGGGGGCAGCTAAACATTCTGATTCTGTAATAAAGGGACTTTCTCTTTTTAGCTTTGCCTTGCTGAGCTCCACAAGAGTCTCAAGATGAAAGCCTTCGATGTCCACACTGGATTATCGACACTGAATTTATGCACGTTTAGCTTTTATTAGGATTGTACTGAATACAGTAGAACACAAAATGGAGATTAGAAGTGAGACAGAGAGAGAGAGAGAGAGAGAGAGAGAGAGAGAGAGAGAGATTATATGAACTATTCACAAACAGATAGGACATTTGTGAACACGATCATCTTGGGTGTACTGTTGGTGCCAGTGACAAACACAACCCACAGCAGTGTGTGACCATGGTGACCAGCATGAGGAGGACATGCCAGGCTGTTGTAGCTGTGTATGGTTCTATTACACCCTACTGTACTGACGCTCCTGTTTGTTAAATTAATACATTGTTAAATTGCCAATATGTTTCTTTGGACTTCAATCATCTAATCCACCAAACACCACCAAACAAGAGTCAACAGCAAAGAAAATCTGTTTGGCATCATTGATAGAGAAGATTTAGCTGCTGCTCATCCCATAAATAATGTTCTTTACAAATGTGGCACCATTTGAAAGTGAAGGCTTTCCAATGCATGGTTACAACATATAGAAAATCTACCAAACACAAATGTGCTTACTTTTTGTGTTATGTTTATGTAAACAGGAGGGGATGAGGGTGAGAGAGATGGAGGGAGAGGTATGAAGAAGGAGAAATCAAGGCAGAGGTTTAAAGGGACTTAAAGGAGAAGAGAACATGAAGAGGTGTCAACAGTAAGTATGACCTGATTCCAAAAACAGTTTCTGGGTCTCATTTAGAAAAATGTTGAGTGTGCCATACTCAGTGGTTCACCTCTTCAAAAAGGGGGACCAGAGAGTGTGTGCCAATTACAGGGGTATCACACTACTCAGCCTCCCTGGTAAAGTCTACTCCAAGGTGCTGGAGAGGAGGGCTCAGATGATTGTCGAACCTCAGATTGAAGAACAACAATGCGGATTGCGCAAGCCGGAACCTTCTTCTTCAGTCGGACGGCTTCCCTGACCAGTGGTGTCCACCACGATGTTCAAGGGTAACCCTCAAACTATTCTTTTGCAATTATTTATTAATCAGAAACTATTAAATCAACTTTACATAAAGCTTGCTTGTGAGCAGTGCAATGCCCTCAGACCTGTTGTAGAGGAGGATGTCGGGGGTCCAGATCTGGTCTGAGGGGAAACGCAGGTTCTGGACACCTGGGTAGGTGTCGGTGTCCCAGGTCAGGTAGATATCTGTCCAGTACTGTGGAGACAATGCTTTGTGGTAATTTACATGTTTATTTGAATTATAGTACAGTATAATAATTCATGGTGAGTCTGGTTTGGTTCAAGTCAGGTAAATTAATGATGGAACTACAGATATACACACACACACACACACACACACACACACAATCAGCATTGTCAAACCCTGAGTCATTGCGAAAAGTCTTTTCGGTGGCATTTTTATTGGCTAGTGAGACACGAGATTGTGAACTCTAAAGATAATTATGTCATGGGTGGATGAACTAACAGCCAGTTTAAATGGACACGTGAAAGACAAGTATGTTCACCCAAGGGATGGGCAGACTGCATACAGAACGTGGATCTTAAAAATCCCATACAATTAATATCACTTCAAAATGAACTGAAATTAATACATTGAGAAATGGAGTCATTGTCCTTATACTTGGACAATGTGGATAACTGATGATCTTGTGACCTTTCTGTCTTAAACTCCATCACTCACCAGTTGCAGCCAGGCGTTGGTCATCAGCACTTGATTCTTCTCATCCTGTGAGCACAGACGGAGAGGAGAGAGGGAAATGGAAAGGAAAAAGGAAGTGCTCTGGCATTTGATCAATTTTTAACGCAGTACAAAAGGCGTTGTCGTCAGCGAGTCAGTGCAGCTGTTCTACATACCCAAAACCAAACCTGCACGCTAAGCGCACCCGATAGTGTGTAAAATGAATCTATTTTCTGTGGCTTTCGAGTCACTAAATGGGTAGGCAAATGTGATTTGTAATTTGTATGTTTGTCATGTTGGTGGACCTCATATTTTGTGTTTGGATTCCTTTCTGTTTGATTTCATTGTACAGCACTTTGGTTGACACTCACTGTTTTTAAATGTGCTTTATAAATACATTTGATTTGATTTGAAAACACAAGGGAACAGGCTGCTTGAAGCAGCTGTCCTTTGTGGATTTGGTCGTGTTTTTCAGCTATATATATTCACGGTTATCCTCCATTCCTATCATCCAGCCTTATGATCTTGCTGCTAACGAGCAAGCAGAACCGTGCAACTTCCAAGTTAGACAGCTCACTTGCATTACTATGCAACAGTAACGCCATTGTACAGCTTGGCATCTAATTCTGTGTAATTGGTCTATGGTCAAATCTGCATTTAAGTGAGTGATGATTTCTATTGAATCTCACTATGGTATCCATCATTTTAAAGATGCTGAAATCACAAGTGATTATTTATTGTAGTCTACTCTAAGGTGCTGGAGAGGAGGGTTTGGCCAATTGTCGAACTCAGATTGAAGAACAACAATGCGGATTCCATCCTGGTCATGGAAAAATTGACCAGCTCTTTACTCTCGCAATGATCCTGGAGGGGATCCTTTCGAGGTGTTTTGTTGACCAGGGGTCCCGTGAGATACTATGGGAGGTGCTGCAGGAGTATGGGGTGAGGGGGTGCCTTGTAAGGGCAATACAATCCCTGTATGCCTAGTGTGAGCTGTGTGAGCTCACACTAGGCATACAGACTCGTTTCAGGTAGGGGTTGGTCTTCGCCAGGGCTGCGCTTTATCACCAATCCTGTTTGTGATATTCATGGACAGGATATCAAGGAATAGTCATGGTGGGGAGCGGTTGCAGTTCGGTGACTCATCGCTGCCCACCAGTTCCAGCAACCACTGGAGCAGCCGAGTGTGAAGCGGCTGGGATGAGGATTAGCACTGCAAAATCTGAGGCCATGGTTCTCAGCAGGAAACCGATGGAGTGGCTACTCCGGGTGGGGAATGAGTCCTTACCCCAAGTGAAAGGGTTCAAGTACCTCGGGTCTTGTTCGTGACTGAGGGGACATTAGAGCGGGAGTTTGACCGGAAAATCGGAGCAGCAGGAGCTGTATTGCAATCACTTTACCGCACCGTTATGACGAAAATAGAGCTGAGCCGGAAGGCAATGCTCTCGATCTACCGGGCAATTTTCGTCCCTACCCTCACATATGGTCATGAAGGGTGGGTAATTACCAAAAGAAAGAGATCATGGGTACAAGCGGCCATTCTCATAAGGGTGGCTAGTGTCTTCCTTAGAGATAAGGTGAGAACTCAGAGTAAAGCCGCGGCTCCTTTGCGTCGAAAGGAGCCAGTTGAGGTGGTACGGGCATCTGGTAAGGATGCCCCCTAGGCGCCTCCCTTGGGAGGTGTTCCAGGCACGTCCAGCTGGGAAGAGGCCTCTGGGAAGACCCAGGACTAGGTGGAGAGATTATGGACTGAAATTTGTCTAAGAGACCACTTGAAGTCACAAAATTGTTGAGTTGATTGTAGACAACCTTCTCAATAGTCTTGGCTATTAAAGGTAGATTTGATACAGGTCTATAGTTATTCATTATAGATGAATATAGAATATATTGAATATAATGTTATCTCTTTTAATAGAGGCTTAATGGCAGCTATTTTTAGAGACGTTGGGAAGATGCCAGATTGCAGAGATCTATTAACAATTTTCTGTAGGTCCATTAATATGGAGTTAAGAATTGTTTAAAAAAAAGTCTGATGGCATTGTGTCAAGGCAGCAAGTACATGCTTTAAGATGTAGAACTGTTTCTTCTAGGGATTTTTGATAAATTGTATTAAAATGCTACATAATAACCAAGTTATGTCTTGGTAGTTGTGGAGACGGTACAGAAGCCTTGTTAGACTGTGTAGTTCTGTTTAATACCTATTATTTTTTCACTAAAGAAACATGCAAATTCATTACATTTCTCAGTTGACATGAGTTCTGATGCTATCTGCTTTACTGGCTATGTAAGCTTGTCAACCATGAAAAATAAGGTGTGGTTATTCTTTATATTCTTATTGATCATTCCCGATAAATGTTGCTGTCTGGCCCTGCGTAACTCATTGTTGAAGTTACAAAGGCTTTGTTTATAGATGTCATAATGAATTTGAAGTCTAGTTTTCCTCCACTTACGTTCTGCTTTCCTACATTCTCTTTTCAGGGCACTTACCATAATGGTAATTCTCCATGTTTTTTTCTGTTTGCTCATGGTTGTCTTTACCTTTATCTGTGCCACCCGATCCATGACATTCAACATTTTGGCATTAAAATTGTGCAGGAGTACATCAACTGACTTAACTGAATCAACACTTATGGTTGGAAGGATAGCTATGGCTTCCATAAACTGTGCATTGGTGCTGTTGTAATGTACCTTTTCTTAACTGGATCAGAGTTTGCTGGATTAATCGGGGTGATTAGTGATTCAAAAAAGACACAGAAATGGTCAGACAATGCCATATCTTTAACCATGACAGAGGAAATATCGACGCCTTTAGCGATAACCAGATCTAGAGTGTGGCCTTGAGTATGTGTCCGTTCTGTCACATGTTGAGTGAGATCAAAAGTGTCAAGTAGTGCAAAAAGCTCTTTGGCATTATTGTCAGTATTATTATCTATGTGGATGTTAAAATCCCCTGTAATAATAAGCAAGTTATAGTCAACTGATATAACAGAAAGTAGCAAAATCATAAATATTTGCAGAATGGTCTGTAAATGGTTAAAAATAAAATGTTGGGGGCATCCTTTAATATAAAACAGAGGTATTCAAAAGAAATAAAATGACATAGTCTATTTTCTTTGCACTGGAATATATATTTGAATAGGGCAGCCACTCCTCCTCCTTTCCTACCATTTCGACACATATTCATATAGCCAAATTTTTCAGGTGCTGTCTCATTAAGAATAGTAGCACTGCATTCGTCTGTTAACCACGTTTCAATTAGAAAAATAAAGTCTAGGTTGTAGGAAATTATAATGTAATTTACCAAGAGAGATTTGTTGGCGAGAGATCTAATATTAAGTAAAGCCAACTTAATAGCTATTATAGGGATTACTGGACCAGTGGGTTGACGTGTTGCCGTTAACAGATTAGACAAGTTTACTTTATGGGTTACATGCTCATGAAACCTTCTATTTCTAATCAACACAGGAATGCTGAGCCCCAGCTTGTGGTCAAAATATGTGGCATTGCTATTATCATAGTAGCAGGGACCCAAAGCACATCACCAAGTACATTCAGTGCTCTGTGGAGATAACGATTGTTGGCGATGTTGCAGTTGTCTAAGCAACCGTTTTACAGGGCGGGGAGGAGTACGACATAAGGAATGTGGTGGAAGGGGGTCGGGTGAGTGCAGTAGAGGGGGGAGGGGGAGGGTGATGAGGAGGAGGGAGGGAGTTGTTGTGCTCAGAGTCAGTTTTCCTTTGTAGAATTTAAAAGACCCAGCATGGATAATAATCTGCATGTTGCTTGGATGTGTGGAGAGGGTCACTGGAAGCGATTCTGTTGATCGATGTGTCAGTCAGGGTTAGAATTTCAGTTTTTGTCATTCTGATATTCTTGGGAATGTCGTCCCCAATCAAAATAGTATCTGGCCGATCAGATTTGGAGTTGACAGTTTCTTCTTTCCTTTTTCCTATTAGTGGTTTTAGGGCCATCTCTTGAACTATGGTTAGCCCTAGAGCTAGTGTGGTTAGCTTCCCTAAGCTCATCCCCAATCAAGATAGTATCTGGTTTATCAGATTTGGAGTTGACAAAGTTTCTTCTTTCCCTTGTCCTATAAGTGGTTTTTGGGCCATCTCTTGGACTTTGGTTAGCCCTAGAGCTAGTGTGGTTAGCTTCCCTAAGCTCATTTACATACATTTCATGCCGAGTCAGTGGATCGTACCTGTTTTGCAGTGTGAGTTCAGGTGCTGGCTTGAAGGCTGGGGCTCTCTTATATGAATTCTTGCTGGATTTGCCTCTGTGGCGAACGACGTCAGACCAAGTCCCCACTGGAGTTGATGCTTTTGGTCTAGCCCCGGTGCTGAGCCAGTAGGATGCATCATTGGGGAAAACTGGTTTAAAGGCCTCTTCGGTTAATCCAGTGGCATTAATAGATGTCCATGGGAGAGTGTCGGCCAGGTCCGTGACAGAGTGGTCTAGATTTGATGTAGTCCCTTTTATAGCAATCTGTGTGTGTCCGTTAGCATCTGGTAGATCTAGAGTAGCAGCTACAGAGTCAATGAATTGTTCACTCTTATGTATTTCAAGCTGTGTTATCGTCTCATTCTGCCGTACACTCTGAAATTGCTCTGATCTCCTCACCAGTTTTGTCTGCGTTCTATCAAGTATAGGAAACTCACACACTAAAGTAAAGAGATATTTTTCCATTGAACATGAAGACTAGATACTGAAAACTCATTTAGCCTCAAAGGCTAAAGGAAAATTGAGCAATCTATAAATAGGCCAGAACTTTATTTTGTTATCGAAACTTCTGCAGCCAGCCCTGGATAAATTTAACCCTCCATGACATGTGGGAGTAAAGTACAGAAAAAAGGTAAACCTGTGATTTCTTTAGGCTCATCGTAGCCGTGATTGTGTTGAACATTTAACAAGCTGCAGGCTGTGCAGGGATGATGTAATCTTGCTCACATTTCTCTCTTTACCTACGGCACCAAAATCTTGTACCGATTGATTTAATCTCAATTGGTACTCGTTAGAACTGACGTAATTCGGTCGGTACTCTTAAAAGTACAGAGTTCAGTACCCAACCCTAGAAATAATGTCATAATCTATTTTACCGTACCACTAAAAGATGACTGAAACCACTGTTTCTCAGGAATGACCTGAGAAACAGTCTGATCTGGTGAGTTTCACGAGATAGAGAGAGAAGTGATTCAATGTCATCATTGCTCTCAATTGCTCTCAGACGATGTTTATAAAAATGTCGTTAGGCTACTTACAGCTCAAGTAAAATAAGGAGCCTATACAAAAAGGATACAGAGACACTTTACAAAAACATGCATTGTCGGCCCCTTGAATGTCTACAACCAGGTATCAACCAGTTAGGCCTACTGTGCAACTTTATTTCGGAATTGTGCTATTCCAGCAGTGTGATATATTTTTCTGTGGCATTGTGTTGTGTTATAAAACTATGCATTTAAGAGAGTCCTTTTAATGTGACCAGTCCAATGCACACCCATGCAATAATCATTCTGTTGAATGCTGTCAGATGAATGCATTCATCTTGGGCAAGGGTGAAGTAACAGAGATGCTAAACATATTTGACATAGCTTAACTTTTTTTTTATTTCTGTGTGCCTAAACCCTACATATTTTACCTTACCCCTGTGTATTTTTCAGTCCAGTAATAAATGATGCAACTATTCATTCCTTTACATTCACGTTGAGTGTCAGTGTAACGCTGAGATGGTGGTGAGGCGAGTGCGAATGAACGAAAAGTCACACAGATGTCTGTAAAGCAGCAAGCCCCATGTCTTGTCCTTTAATCAAATTTAGAATAACTCAAAACGTGAATACAAACTCCAAAAACGAAACTTAATCAAAGAGCCAGTGGCGGAGCCTCGATGGAGCCCTGGCAGACGGCAAGGACCAGCGGTGGGGGCGGGACCCCACCGGTGCTCGGGATCCGGTGGTCCCTTGTCGAGCGGCGACTCCCTGACGCGAGGCGGCTCCGACGAACCCTTAGCGTGGAGCGGGCCCCCAGCGTGGGGTGGCTCCAGCGGACTCCCTGCGCGGCACTGCTTGCCAACGCGGGGCGGCTCCAGCGGACCCCCGGCGTGGAGCGACTCCCTGACGCAGAGCGGTCTTGACGAGCCCCTGGTGTGAGGCGGCTCGCCGACGCGGGGCGGCACTTGCTGATCCCCTGCCAGCGGCGACTCCCTGACGAGGGGCGGCGCTTGCTGATCCTCGGCGAGCGGCGACTCCCTGACGCAGAGCGGTCTTGACGAGCCCCTGGTGTGAGGCGGCTCGCCGACGCGGGGCGGCACTTGCTGATCCCCTGCCAGCGGCGACTCCCTGACGAGGGGCGGCGCTTGCTGATCCTCGGCGAGCGGCGACTCCCTGACGCAGAGCGGTCTTGACTAGCACCTGGTGTGAGGCGGCTCCAGCGGGCCCTCGACACAGCCCCCAACCAACCCGGGCCAGTGAGCGCCCGTGGTCCGGTGGGCAAGGTCGCCTGTAATCCCACAAGACTCACCCTGCCCAAGCACGGCCCAGAGCAGCTCAACGAGCTCCGGGTAGTCGGGAAGCTGCACCCCCTGGTGGTAAAAGGCCGCTCCGGCCCACTGGAGAGCCCGGCCGGAGAAAAACAGCACCGTGTTCCGTGCCCACTGGCCTACCTCGAGCCGTTCAGCCATGTAGTACTTCCCCGCCTGACGGAGAAACGGCCCGAGGGAGCCAGGAGTGCCGTGGTACCGAGGGGGCGGGGACACACGTGCGCCGCTCCCCGATCCGGACCCCAACAGCGAAAGCGCCGAATCGGTCCTTGCTGGGGAACCAAGAGGAGAAGTGCTGCCTCCCGGCATGGCCGGCATTGGAGCAGGGGGGAGGCCACTCAAGTCCACGGCCGGACGTGTAGCGGAGAGCCTGCCAGCCCACATGCCGCGGATCTCCGCCGCCATCCTGGTGAACCGATCGGTCTCGGCCGCATAACTTGAGTCCATTGCACTGTTGTGGTGGGTTATTCTGTAACGCTGGGATGGTGGTGAGGCGAGTGCGAATGAACGAAAAGTCACACAGATGTCTGTAAAGCAGCGAGCCCCACGGCTCGTCCTTTAATCAAACTTAGAATAACTCAAAACGCGAATACAAACTCCAAAAACGAAACTTAATCAAAGAGCGTGTACAGTCACGTAGCATAACAACCTAGAACATGAAACATGAAACAATAACCCACAACCCTGTCCCAGTAGTCCCCAGCCTATATGCCCTCACACCCACACGGCTGAAGTCAATCGATCTAATTGCACGTGTGGGTGTGAGGCGCTGGGGATGCGAACAGTCCATCCCCGGTCCTCCCACACCGGCGAGACCAGGGAAGCGTTACAGTCAGGCTCTTCCGTCCATTATTAGAACTTGTCACATAAGTAACTCTGTGTGCTGAATGTCGGATGCATAGACCCCATGTAAGCCTTGCTTTCCGAAATTAATATGTAGATTTTCATCAGCTGTTACCGTCACTCAAGAAGTACTAATGCAGTGGCCTGCTTTATTTACGTATTTCAGTTTCAATACATTTATTTTAACAGTTTATCTAACAGAATTATACCTTAATACAGCCAGAGTCATTTTGGTAAGGGCCAATTCCTCTGTACGTGAGGAATCATTTATATCAATCATGAACTAAAGTATAAAGTACACCTAAAAATCTATGAAATCACCTTTATAATGTCTCCTTAAACATTATCTGTAGATAATAAAGAAAGAACAAGGCAAAACATTTGCTGAAATTACAGGATTCTAAGTTCCCAGAGGGGTGTCCCCTATATCCAGTCCCATGTATATGGGAATTTAATTTTAACAATTTTGACAGATACAATGCAGATACTTATGCATTCAAACCGATTGTCATTCAGCAGCCCGCTAGCTAGATATGTTGAAACAATGTAAGTACATAAATGTTACCACTAAAAAACGCTAAAAGCTATAGTTCTAGGGTTCTTTAAGAAATACATGGAGTCCCAATTTATATTCTTGCTCTGTTATTTAAACTAATTGTAACTAAATGTATTAACTAATTAGTTTCCCCATAGTATATGCATACTATAGAGCATGGGTATCAAATTCAAACTCAGAGAGGGCAAAAATTTGGAATTGGGACCATGTCATTCCATCTTATGTTATATTCTTTAATTACGACCGGCAACTCCACAAACAAGACTGATTTATGGCTAATTCAAATAAACATATAGCCTTCTCACATACAATATTCTGTCTTGAAAGACCATTAAGAGTCCACTTTTCGTTTGGCCATTTATTTTAGGAGGCTTGTTTAAATGTAGCCTAAGTGATGAGCATAATTCAGACATCTGACCTTATTCTTGATCTGACATACTGTATTACCCACGATTCATTGTGCATCAATAGCCTAGATTAGCAGTGGTACAGAATAGTAAAGACCCAAGGAGCCCTCTAAAAAAAGCATTCTAAAACCATATGGTTAACTTGACAAAATTGTCAATGATCACAAAACCCAGCCTCTGTAGCAGATACATTTGCGAGCAAAAAGCTTTGGTTTACATTGGAATTTTTTTTTAATAATAATAAGATGGTGCCCTAATCACCATCCACATTATTATAAAATACACAAATAAGGCTACACATTTCTACACAAAACGGTATTCTAACCTAGTTATTATCAATGTTTTACATTATAATCGCCATTGTAATTTATTACCATCATTATTATTTTTACGGACAGAGTTTGGTTTATAGTGTTTGTAGGCAATATTTCCCGTTTTCCAGTCACCGTGAAATAAGGAAAACTCTTCAATCCTCCTCCTCAAACACATCTTTTACCCAGTGAGCCTTGGTTAGCGTCTGCAGTCAAATCATAATCGAGAAGCAGCTAGATCCCCCAGAGGGACGTCCGTCTGGATGGATGTTAAGAGGGACGTCTCGGATCGTCGGAAACCAGTAGACACAAGAAGAAAGAATACTGAATTGGCTACTTTGTGACTTCATGTGTAAGTAGGCTACCACTGTTTATCATTACCTGATTGCAAAAAAGTCTGTTAAGAATCGAGTGCCTGTTAGTTTTTGTAATCTAAATGTTTAGCTAGTGCTGGCATCTAACCTATGCATGGGCATTGGCTACCTTACTTTGTCGGTATTGTAGTTGATGTGGTGCCTTTGACGTCGTTGCGCGTCGTGAGTACTTGAGAAGGCCAGTAGAGGCGCCAGAGTTCTAATTATTGTAACTGTATGTGGGATGCAGACGGACTGTACGTCTCTCGCTCTACAGGATCTGCGAGAGGGCCATACAGTGGATCATGACATAGTAGCTTTTATGTATAATTTAAATTCAGATTTTGTATTAATTCATTTTTCAACCGGGTTTGCTAGTTTAGTTTGATTCTTTCTGAAAATACTTATTTTTTTTATTTAGTTTAGTATGTCTATATAGTATGTCTATATTACGTTTCTAACATAGTTGTCTACCAATACTGACGAATTTGCTCAGTTGTTTAAGATTTTGAGTTCTGAGGTTGGTGGTTCAAAGCACCACGCATAATAGTATTTTTTCCCGTAGCAGACAAGCAAGTTATATTATAGCTTGTAAGTATAGTAAGTTTGTAACAATCTGATTTGTGGGGGTTCATGACTCTTTGTGACACATTGTTTACGGTTGCCGTGGTTTTTCTTTTAATATTCTGCTGTGTTATGCACGCTGCCGCGCACATGCAGTC
>JAODTR010090536.1:0-14006 GCA_025399935.1 Amblyopsis rosae | reverse complement strand
CAGGGACAAACAATAAATTATGAAAATGTTAAGAAATAAATATAGTTTGCCCTGGTATACATGAATGTTTAGAGATACTTTAACATGGTCTATAAAACAATAAAAAAATATTTTGAGTATTATATAATTTGATGGCTTTTAGTTAATGTGGTAGTTGGTTACTTTGCACTGGGGACATGGTAAAATGAAATGCATACCAAAATAAAAAAGTAATAAAAAAATTGAAAAATAAACGTATGCGCATTATTCACTTTTTATGTTATAAAAAAGTAATAAATCTATTCGATAAATCGATTTTACAGAACGTATGAGGAAGTAATTCACTGGGACAGAAATGTTACCACGTAAGTCTATTTATTTTTAGACCAACAGATGGCGCAAACTGTCTTAAAACAGGTAGGGTTATAGTGGAACATGCCTGGGTTTCAGGCATGACTGCGTGGCAATGAAAATATGGTTTGCATGTCTCACAGGTCAGGTAGAAAGGCTCCATACACATTTTCGCTTAAGGCCCATGGAAGGTCAGGACCGGCACTGGCTAGACCTATTTATAAGTAGCCTACTTGTCTATATGTATCGTCAAACCTATAGATAAAGAGATAATTCTACCTCAAAATAATTATTTTTGGGTGACTTTTAAATGAAAGAAGTGAAAGAAGTGGAATAAACATTTATTTTAACCAAATCCTTCAGCACGTCTCTCGGCCTGTGTCTTCGTCTGGCTCGGTATAAACCTTGCCGTTGCTTGCGTCCCCTGTTCAAAGAAACGCGCTAACTGGGATAACACCTGCTTTTCAGAGGCGTAGAATTTTCACCGCAAAACCTACTTTGCACCGCATTTTTCATACATTCAACAGAATAAGTAATCACTCTCTCTTTGTGCATCTCCTTCCATATTTTTGCGCGACAAACCCAATGTTCTGTCGACCCTCTCATGAATGCACGTGAATTAATAGGTAAGCGCAATTTGCGATCCTGTGTTTTTTCACCAGGCAGAATTGCGTTTTAGCTGTGTGTGTATGTTCGTACATGCAACGCCATGTTTTTAGGTGCAACGTGCTATGAAATTACCCCAAAAATAGGCGCTAACACGTTTACATGAGACCCTTAGTGTCAGCCTGATTATGAGCTTACTGTATATTCGTCAAAATGAGGGCTAATGACTAGCCTGTAGGTTTTGTGGGGGATACAATATTATATTCGATTGAGATGATAAAAACTGATGTGTCTGATACAGTAGTTTCAGTCTAGTCAAAATTGGCATAATAATTTTTGTTGTTTATGTTTTTAGTGGATTATACTGTATATACTGTAATGTTTAAAAAGAAAATGTATATATCTATTAATATTAAGTGTAGAGTAACTGCCCCACAGCTCTGAGCCTGACACCACCCATTGCACAACTTTGAAAAATGTAGTGAGTGAGGGGAGGGGCTGAATGGGGAGCCTCATTAACAATAATGTTAACATTTGAGTTTGATGACGTATGAGCGGACAGAGTGTACTGTTGTAAACCAGCCAGGTTAATTAACGGATATGATGTGCAAATCCGCTTTCCACCCATAAAATAGAGATGTTGATAAAAACAAGAATTTTGTCAATATTAACACCAGTATTGATGTGTCTCATCTCAGTTCAGTCTTGTTACTTAGTTCAACAGCTCAAACAACACCTTTTAGGGTGCAGCTACACTGATGTTATCTCGCCATGTGTTTCTGCATGTGAATATATTTGGGTGTGCCCAAAGGCTACGAACTATATAATCCTTTAAATAAAGTTAACAGTGATGTACATTATCTGTCAGAAGTGACATGTATAAAGAAGACAACCTTTAATCTGCTTTACCTATAACCTGATTCATCTTCACCTCCCTCCATATTTCTCTTCACTTGTTTGTGTATGGCAGATAGGCATTGTCCTTGGAATCCCAAGGACACGATGTGTTTATTCACTGGCCACAAACAAGACAGCAAACGTCTCTCTCACTCACTCGCACACATGCACACACGCACGCACGCACGCACGCACGCTCGCATGCAATCTCACTGACAAAAAAAACAACCAGACACAATAAGGTGTGTATATGCATATGCTTTACAAATGTGTGTGCACCCCCCACACACTCACAGTATCAGTATCACACAAACTCAACACACATGCAGAGTGCAAACACACACACACGCACACGCACACACACTTGCATATTGTATTCAAGAAATGAAACCAGCTGATTTTAATGCCACAAAATTGAGAAATGTGAAGTGATTGTTTTCACAGCTGTGCACTGTGGCACCAGAGCTCCAAGCTGTGTGGCTGAGATGTGCCAGGCAGAACCGAGTTCAAAGCAGGGGAAGGGGACTAGGGGTGTGGCATTACACCGAGACACAGTGGGCAGCACACCACACAGAGGAGAGGAGAGGAAGGTTATTTGTACATGAGTGATGGTGCTGCCTGCAGCGCTGTCATAGAGTGCTTCACTTGAAGTCATCGGAGCTGCCGCTATTGCGTTAAGCATCTGTAATGAAATCATAGAGCCAGACAGTGTTAAACGCAGGGATCCTGCTCTAATGCCGTAAGAGTAATGAGGTTACCGCTGGATTCATGTTTCTTCTTCCTTGTGGATGGGTTTTCCTGCAGGGACTCGAGCACAATTTACAGTAGAGTAGGGAGGTGGGTTTACCCTTCATGCTGCTTATAGACTCAACTGACTTAAAGGGATAGCTCAGGATTGTTGATATCTTTTTGTGTACTCACACAAGGATGGACATGTCAATAATTAAGTATCACTTTCACATTAAAGGGCTTGATTTGTGTCTTGCTGTGCTTGAAACCAGCAATACCAAAATGTTTTAAAGCGCACTGCATCAGAGTGTTGAGTGGCGTTTTCGACTGAAGTTATTCCCAGGTCGCCTACCTAACACATAAACCACACCTTAGCTAATCTACGACGCTCATTGGCAACACACAAGGTTTACCGGCCTGAATCACCTCGATTTCCAAGCTCTCCAGACTGATTCTCTCGGCGAAGTTAAACTGAAAACTATGCCTAAGTCACAGTGCCCACAAATCAACTCTTAATATCCCTATAGAGAGCCGAGGTCAAATAATTGTATTCCAAACTAAGGTCCCATAATGCAAAGTGACTTCGGCTCTGAACAAACACACGACCCCACTAACTACTACTTAAAATTTCCCATACTCCCTTGCAGTACAGTACAGTAATGCAATCAACCGCCTGCTCGGGTCACTACATGATATGTTCTTTATACCGTAGAACCTACTGTATTACTCTCTCACTTCAGGTGACTAAAGGGTAAAAAACAAGAACATGAGCAATGCTCTATTCATAAAGACAGTATCACTTTACTTCTGGTCAGCCTCCCAGTTACTGGAAGTATAGGACCATGGTGCATTCTACTGCGCTGACTCCTTGGGAACCGAGCCAAAGCAAAGCAGCAGCTTAAATGTCCTCACAATGCAACAAAGTGAATTGAAGGTGGTAAGTGTCTGGTTAATGTGCGACACAAATGATAGCAGAGCACTTACAGTATGTGTTACATGCTTCACAGTACGATGCATCATATTGTGTGATGCTGTTGTTTCCATAGTCCCACATTGGTCAGAGGCTCCAATAGCTTGTATGGTCAAGACTTATTTTTATGATGCTCATTTCTTTCTGGATTTATGGACTGTGCACACGCAACAATAAATATACCATGGCAACTAACAGATATACTTGGTCAGCGTTGTTGAATAAATGCAAAACAAAGTTTCTTATTTGAGGCATAGTGTTGCATTCATTCTCCAAAATATTTAATCAATAATTCAGCCCCATTTCTGAAAAAAGTTGGAACAATACGGAAAATTCTAACAAAAACACAAATGGGTGATTAATAAATTCCGTTCACGCTGTATATTGAAAACACTACATGAACAACCTTGTGAATATAATTATTTTGTGAAAATATACACTAATTTATAATCTGATGCAATGCAACACAGACCTACTATTTAATTTACTTACATTTATTCCTTCCCTCTATTTCTTCCATTATTTAGGTCTTCAAGTGCACAATTGTACAGGGCCTTCGTTGCCTTATTTCATGCTTCATGACGCGCCACACCTTCTAAATCAGCAACAGGTCAGGACTGCAGACAGTTCAAGTATTTAGAAGCAGGTAGGGGTTCGTCCAAACAACTTAAAAAATATGATGCACAAATCTCACATTTCATATTCACATATTCTTTTCATGGCCCTCATACATTGTGAATGTCATCAGTTCCACAATCTATACATGCTTGCTGCAAATTGAATATAAAGTGTGTTTAAAAGCTGCCAGAAAAAAACATATGAAAAAGAAGATACATTTGCACAGGCTCATCAATCAAAACCAAACAAATATGAGAAAATTCATATTCTCAGAGGACAACATGACCTACAGGTACAAAGGTTAAAGGCAAAGAAAATTCATCACAGTGGATACAACTTCACTTTAGCAGAGTGGGAAACAAAACATTCCAGTTTCATTGCAGTGGTTGTGTTCAAAGAGGAATTACAAGGATTTTCTCAGAAAGACTGTTCTCAAATATATATTACTTCAGAGATTTGGACTTTGGTTTTGTTGGCTGCATTTACAGTCAAATGCTAATCATTAGATACTCCACAAATCTAAAGCAATTCAAACAGTGATACCATCATAACAATTGACACGTTTAATAACAATACAACCATTTTTGCTACATCAGAGAATTTGAAAGAGCATTCTCTGTATCACATAAATTATACTCTTATTTATTCTATAATACAAAGCTTATACATTGCATATATAATTTGTAATGATATTCATTTGCAATGACAGACTGACAGAAACCAAATGTTTCATTGCAAAAAGCATTACTAAAAGCTTTTCCAAAAGTATATGAATTTTACTCACATTGCATACGAATGAGGCATTTAATGTGTAATGAAAGTCCCACAATTCAATATTATTATGATAAACAAGACCTACATTTTTTCAAGGTTGACATCTTCTAAGGGATTCCTAACTGCTGCGTCCTCCAACTGCCCTCCACACTGGCCTGTTACACAGTACACTATTTTGCAAAACACAATCAACTCTGCAGGTATAGAACACGTTATTAGATCAGACCATGCTCCATCTGTTGTGATAATGCTTTCCACTGTGCCAGTCCCCCACTATGCTGCAACCAAGGGCACTTCAAACACTCCACAAGTAGTCTTCTCTCACCATGAGCCAGCCTTAAAGCACACTGCCTCTTCAACAGCGTCGGGCAGTAGTTACTATTAACTAGTTGCTGTAATTAAGTAACTAGTAGTGTAACTAATTACTATTTTAAAAACAGTTATAATATTACAATTACTAATCCAAATAATGCTGCATTACTGCATTACGAACGAGATTTCTGGTCATAGCAAACTTAGGTAGGCTAATTGAGCCAACCTGTCAAATAATGTGGTTTGAGAGTCTGCAATGTTATCACTTTGCTGACTCCTAAGGTTCATTATTGTTAAAATAAAGAGGATTCTATTCTAAAATGAGCTGACTACACAGGTTGTCATTTTTCAGGAGGGGCAAAGAAATCACTGGTTCCAACCCCGCTAACTCCTCACCAAGTATCAAATATCTTTGAGCAAGCCACCGAACCATAACTGCTCCCAGTGGTCATGTGGTGCATTGCATGGCTGAGGCCAACATCAGTGTGTGAATGTACTGCTTGTGTGAATGGGTGAATGTGAGGCTATACTGTAAAGTGCTGTGAGTGGCCAGAAGGGTATCAAAGTGCTATATAGATGCAGCCCATGTACCATGTGTGCTAGGGCAATTGCAGAAAATGCAACTTTAGTTAAACCATCAACTCTATTTCCATCCATCCTGGATTCAAATGGAAATGTACCAAAACCTGAAGCCCCTTAGTTGAATTCTGTTAATTGTGTGTGTTAAACCTGTGGTTAAAACCAATGTCACAAACATTTTTAAAATGGGTTTTAAATGACCTGGTGGTGGTGCTGGCTCACATTCCTCTCTACGTCTACATCTGCAGAGACCAGATGTTTTTGTACATACACAGCATATTACTATTGTACTTGTATGTTGTTGTGAAACAATATAATTTCAATGGAGGCTGGGGAAAAATGTACTAACGCAACCACAAAATACTACAATGAATATCAGTGTGCAGACCTACAGTAGGTTTAACTAAAGTTTGCTTTAACCATTAATGATACATTCAAGATATTATCAGAAGTGAAACTGGAAATGCCATCTGTTGCTTTAAAAGCTAAATACATAGTTGGCTGTTATGCATCCAGGTCCCTTCCCTTCTTAGAATGTGTCCCTGATGCTGCTTTGACCTGACAGTCTCGAATTTCTCTCCTCACGCGACCCTAGCCGTTCGCAGAATATCAATGTTCCGCTTGTGTTGATTCAGTTTGACCCCTTTGGTGCTTTTGTTTCTCTGTGTATGAAAAGGAAATATGCCACAGAAGTACATTTCACTGTATGTCCAAATCAACATAAGCAGGCATCTCTGCATTCAGTAGCAGCTACCACTAAATGGTAATTTGTCACTGTCTGATGTCTAATGTAAACTGCATCACAATAATGCCTGTTGGTGGCATTCAGCCTAGACACCATTACAATATCCATATTAAGACGTCAATGATGTTTTTTTTTAAGAATTAGAACGTTTCTGGGCAGCATATGACCACAGCACCTCTGAGCAGCAGAGATGGGTAAACCACATTATCATTGCCCAGAAAGAAAAGCCCCTTTTAGAGCCTTAAAGTGGCCTGTGAATAGTAATGGGTCACTGAAGCATTTGTAAACAAAGGTTGCCAGCATGTTTTGTGTGTTGTGTTTCTGAAAGTCAGTCGGTTACTGTATGTATAACTGATGTCAGTAAAGGGCAGTTGTGTCTTGTGTGTTCACATGGATATTGTACCATGTAGCCTGTGCCATTCATTACAGCAGTTTCACAGTTAATATTTCTAATTTGCTTCAAAAAACATAATTAAAAACAGAAAATTCTTTTGCAGTATTGAGTATACAATATATAATATACTCTAAGATCACTTATATAGCTGTACAATGTAAGTATCTCTTTTACAGTATATCGCAAGGCAAACCAAACCAGAAATGAAAACTGATGGAAGAAAGATTAATCGTCTCCACAGCAATGCATACAGAGTCCAGGAATGTCTTTCTAAGCGCATGAAAACCTTGTCTGTCCTACTGTGCTGTGGGCAGAGAGAAACTACCCATTATCCCATGCAGTAGCAATCTATAGCAACTTTTTTTGGCCCTATATAAATGTGCTGATTCCAACAAAACACCATAGACTGCCAACATTGTTTGGTTAGGGGTAGTATAACCTGTTGTTGAATGTATGACTGCAGCGCTCACTGTAAATGATTCATCACATTGTTATCTTGCTCCGAGGCCTTCTCTACGACAAGGGAGTGGAAAAGGCCTTTGCAAAGCTAGCTGAATGCTGCAAAAGCAAGGGTCTTGGGGTGCAGGGGTGGTGGGATGAAGGCAGCACATGTTGAGATGTAGATGAATAGGTGGGACTATCGTGAGAGGAGGGGGGATGAATGAATAAACAACTTGTTTGTATTTATTTGTTTGTCACTTCATGATGGAGTGACCTCAGAATGATTAATCGTTGGTGTTTCTCCGCGGTTTCTTGGTGGCACGACTTTGCATGCCGGGAGTCGGGCCTGGCTCTCCATGTACTGGGGCAGGGTTATAGAAGATAAAGCTGTGAAAGAAAATATCCTTTCAAATGCACCCCCGCCCAAGAAAAAAATAAAATAAAATGAATCCCACTTGAAAAACCAAACTCCCAAAGCCTACCCTCCAACTGAGAATGTTTGCCTGGGAGCTGGGTCCTTCAAGCTAATGGACAGGGTTGCCACTTTCCCAACGATGAGGTCGAGAGACGGACTGACAGCCACATTCAAGAGACCCAGGGGAAATTACAGGCTCTGAGGGCGCAGAGTGAAAACTTGAAATACCAGCTCTCAATAGATGTCCATGAAAACACACACCACACGTTTCCCACATTGGTACATAATTAAGAAACTCTCTATCTGGCACAGTGAAGGCCTGGGAAACATGCGTGTGTGTTTTAGGAGTTTGGTTATGACACAATAAAGGGAGCTAAAGGATATGTGTTTATATTTTATTGTTGCCTATTTGTTGTTGTCTATCCAGGTTATGGGGACACTTGAATGCAGGCATGGGACTTCCATGTAATCTATGTTGAGTGCATACAATATAAAATACAACATGTCATGTACAGCCCCATATTTATGCAACTTGAAACTTGTATTTGCTTTCCTGCAGCACTTTCTATAGTTGGAAAGTAATACAATGCATTTTGTTATATTTGTGTGAATCATTTGGTGAAATCCATCTTTGTGTTTGATCTCAAAGTGCTTGTGACACCCTGGCTCTATGTCCGAACATAACCAGGGGACAGAGACAACCTTAATGTCCTCATCTGAGGCTTTGAAATGACAGCGCTGTGTTGCAGTGTGTAGAAGCATAGTGAATGCTCCAAGGAAGGCAACTAAATGAAGAAGGCTATGCTTGGGCTGCTTCTTACATAATTGGAAACACACCGCTCAGTTGCATTTTTGTGGCTGCAACAAGGCTTGTTTTCAAGAGGGCAGACTCCTTTTGTCCCATGTGTCACAGCTGAATTATGGCACAGAAATTCTGAACATCGTCCATTCTGTTCTCACCATGGGACCTCATTTACTGGATAACTTCAACCACAACACCACTGTGGTCACCTGCACCCTTGCAAGGCATGTTAAGAAATTGGAATTTAAGTGCTGTGAAGAGCTTTTGTTTCTAGGTCCATGGGGATACAAAGAAATATGTTTTGCATTTGAGGTACAACTGTACAAGCAGTCAGTGGGAATGTTGGGCTCTTTGTTATTAAAGCATCAACAGCTTTTATGATATTTATTTCTTCTTCAGTGCTTAAAGTGAAAGAAATCTTGTGTGGCCTGCCCTCATAACCAGACAAATATCATTGTGCTTGACTTGACAGTATCTGTGCATAGTTACTTACATTTTGCATAGTTGTGCAATAGTGCATAGTTGCTTACATTTTGTACTGCACAGTAAGACACATATTACATTCAAGAACCTTAGATGAACCTGTGTGTGTGTGTGTGTGTGGCTGTCTGTACAATGAGACAAGGATGAAAGGAGCGATATTTTCTACAATAACAACATGATGGATTGGTACAAGAAGAAAGTGAATTATACCTTGAGTACTGTCATGCGGGACTTTCAACATTACTGTGACTGTCTCTCTCATTGTTCTGAAAGTATTAAAAACTGTGTTAGATCTTGGTATATGGAATCATATGGTGGTTCATCAGTTTAGCACTTGCACAAATACAGTACATGCTAAGACAGCATGTACTGTATATATGTGATTGTGCCAGACACATCCACACTGTGCATTCACACTCTGAAAGCTTTATTATTTCACAACAACAACAATAATAATAATATTTATAATAATACTAATAATAATAATAATAATAATAATAATAATAAGGAATAAGAAACAATTAATAAAACAAGGGCTTCATTTCAGAATGCGTATAGCAGCTGCAATATTTGCAACATTCACATAGAGTAGAATTCTCTTAAATGAGATATACAGTTAGATATACCGTACCATTAGTATAGTTAACATCTGTTAAAAGTACTCCAAGACTGTTGGCTTTTTATTAAGAAAATGGCAATAAAACTATAGGATGCTACTACAGTAGTAGCACAGAATGGGGCCCCTAACTGACCTTTATAGAAGGGATGTTTTATTATTCCCTTTATTTGACATTTACACTGTCATGAAAAACGAATGTAATTTACGAATATAATGTAGGTCTTGTAAAATCTGAATTGTTTTTTTAAAGAATTCTCTTAGGTAATTTACTGACTGCATCTCCCTTTGAAGCATTTTCAGTGTATTTAGTCTATGCAACCAATGGTAATCAGCTGGGTGTATTGTGTAGATCAATGTTCAGGTCAATTACTTAGCACTAAATGAGGTTTGTATTGATCTAAATAGTCTCTTCAAATTTAAGATGGCAATTGACTGTTCATTTTCCTGTTTAATAAGATTACATTCAACCATTTCAGTGATGTTTATTAAATGTCACACTAACACATTTTGCTGACATTGGAATATCTTATTGAGAATGGAATGATTATAAATTGGCCATTTATAATCATCACAAAATCTCTCCTTTCCAAAATTCTAACTGTTTATTATTCATAGTCCTTACCACACCGTAGACAGTGTTTGGCTGCAGGAGCAACATCATATCAGCATCAATGATATAGTGTGTGATGTCATTCTCCTGAGCAGAGAATGACATCACACACTATATGTATAATCCAAGCACCTCTGATCTTTGCTTGCATACATGTTACTGTGTGTGTGTGTGTGTGTGTGTGTGTGTGTGTGTGTGTGTGTGGGTGGGTTACAAAGCATTTGCTTTGTTCTGAGATGCTGATGCTTAGTGTGACATCTAGTGGAAGAAAATGTCATATAGTCCCTTGAATGCAAGTCCACTCCATTCCTGCAGAGGGACTCCCATCTTGATGTAAAAGCTGGTAAACTAACATGGCAAAATAACATAAAATATGTCTGCTGTAATTTTGCCTAATATTCTATTGTGGTATAGAAGGAGAGTAAAAGTCTTTTATGTTGGTTTTGCTTTAGATGTTCAGTGTCAGGAGTAAACGAGGGTGACTTGATTGAATCTATAAGGTCTAGGAGCTATGAGCCATTTATGATGGGTGCAACCAGATGAGATCAAGGCATGGCAGGGCTGGGGTGTGGGTGTACTGGGGTTTGACGAGGGCCATAAACATAAAGGAGAACTTCCTGTCGGCCAGTTCTGTTCCTTTCTATTTTTAATTAACAGCTGGTTTAGATCTATCATGATATGACTAGCTTCCAGGTATCTCTTATAGTTTCTTTATTTTCAATAATAAACTAAATGTGATTACCCTGATCTACTCTAAGCTATTATACATTTTAATTTGTTTTATTTGCATACACAAACACACACACACACACACACACACACATGCACACACACACACACACACACACACACATACACATACACAAACATACACACGTGTGGCCACTAAGGAATGTTTAATGCCTTAAAGCCCTGTGATGCCTGCATGCATCAAACTGAGGAGTTTGTGAAAGGTGTTCAGCCATAATGGCCTCTACACGCTGTTCTGTATTAAAACATATGGGAGATTGTGGCATAGAGTCTGTACATAGCAGGTGGTCCTGTTTATTTTTGCCCATCTTGTTCATTAGTACATTCATCTTCGATCACCGTCATTTCGAATGACAAAGCATTCGCTGCCATAACATTGCCTCTTGCTAATGTCTCACACGAGCCTTGCTAAGCGGATCAAGCTTTTACTGCCATTTAGTGACCCTACAGACACACACACACACACACACACACACACACACACAAGCACACACACATACACACACACACCCTTCGCTTATTGTCACAGCTGCTGTCGATTTCCACTCTGTGTGTGTCTGCCAGCTATACAGAACCGCAATACTATACCGATACTGCCTGTTTTTGCTTTAGAGACGTGTTATGAACGTGCACTGGAAAAAAACTCTAAAAAAGCAAAGCCTCCACTATTAATATATGTTTTTATTACATTTGTTTGTGGCATTGGACCTACATGCCTTGAGGTTAGAGTAATGGGAATATAAAAATAATTAAAGAAATTAGAGCAATTCACATTTTTAAAAAAGCCCACACAGCTAGAGGCTTGTATAAAGCCTCCAGGGCAATGTTTATGCATTATGTGAGAGTGTAATGCTGCTAGCAGCCACAGGTTGTGTGGTGTGATAGCGCTGGGGGTGTCAGCCATGTTGAAAAACTCATTAATCACCGGGATGGAGCCAATGTGTTGTGCTTGATGGATTGCACTGAGAAGACAGTGGAAACGAGCAACTGGAATTTGTCCCATTTAAATGTATACTGCATGTATCTGAATTCAAATGTTTTACATATTTCAAGATAGTTGGATACCGGAAATAATCTTATTTAGTGGTATTAAACTGGTTTATGAAAAACATATTGCACAATATGTAGTGTATTTAGAAAATATGTATGAACGAGGCCAAAATCACGTAAGAAAACCTGGAGGCACCCTGTGCCTCCAAATGTCCAAATGTGGCATGGAGCACAACAAGAAGATCCACCCATGGCCAATGTGAGACAGATGGTGTGATTCTGTTAATATCTGTGGCTTACCACTGCTGTAAAATAAATCTCTTCCTTCTAGAAGTTCTGGGCATGGCGTTGTCTTCAGCATCATTAGCATGGTATGGAATCATGCCTGCATGCACCTGGAAATGTCATTTGAAACGTCAGCCTTCCAGAACAGGTGTGTTAGCTTCACGCTAACACAGTTAGCCTAGCTGAATTTGGGGAAAAAAAGCCTAAAATCTAAATACCACATGGATTCTTTCAAATACCTGACAAGTTGTTTCCTTTTCTTAGAGAAGAGGTGTGTGTATAGGCAGCAACAGTGTGTGGCATGAACTGTAGGTTGTGCTAATAGGCCATGAAAGAGTAGATGGCCCATTTTCAATTTAATTGGTTAGCTAGGTTCAAAAGGGAGCCATAAAAACTGGAACTAGCTTGTTACCTTTCACAAGTTTTTATCAAATTCAGCTGTGAATTTGTTTTGTTCAAATTATCCTGCAACGTTACTAATACATTCCATAGCACATGAACATAGCCTACAGTCTGTCATGGAGGTAATTCCTTTCATCTCGACAGTGATGGCCAGTTAAAATAACTCAAAGAGGTATAGTTGTTTTTACTATTGTAAGGGTCTCCCACATTTCCCAC
Source organism: Amblyopsis rosae (assembly GCA_025399935.1). Classification (NCBI taxonomy): domain Eukaryota; kingdom Metazoa; phylum Chordata; class Actinopteri; order Percopsiformes; family Amblyopsidae; genus Amblyopsis; species Amblyopsis rosae. The sequence goes on along the minus strand of JAODTR010090536.1, from coordinate 1,039 downwards.
AATCTATTGTGTAAGCACTGTGACTGAAATGTCACTCATACGTAGGACACTGTTTTTAAACTGAACAAATTATTCATACCGTAACTCATTTGTTTGGACATGACACTTTCAGAGCCATAATTGCAGTCTTGGGTATAAAGTACTGTAAGAAGTTTGTGTTTGTGATGTCTAGACTAGAATGCATTAGAATGGTTGTGGTTGTATACCTTTGTTAAAAATTACGTGTGTACAGTGGTGAATACCCAGCATATAAATAGGCCTTCTGCAGAACAATCCAGTGGGATGTCTTAACATTTTAGAAAGATAGTTTTGCAAAGAAAATCTGGAGAGGAACAGAATCTAGACGTGGTTCCCTGAAGACACACATAGACTATCCTGGCAGCCCACATCTCCCAATGTGACCCTCTGTATTCCCCCTTCGAGCTCCAGCATACCATGTCTGTCCACACGTCTGCCTGTACTGGTGAGTAACTGAGGGGCTTTTGTGTCTTGAGCCGGAAAGCCTGCTACATGTCACCCTCAACTTGGCCCATTAGAGCAATGGTTCTCTAGTGGGGTGTTGGGGCCCAGAGGAGTCATGGAATAGATAGGGTTAATAGGGGTCATGTGATGTGTCAGGTGCCTCTCCTCACAAAGGACACATATAGCCTGCCAAATATAAATTTTTAACCCAATTTTTTTGCAAAATAAACCAATAGAGCTCCACAAAGCCGTGTAGGTTCATCTGGACCAGCTACAGTATTTAACCAGGGGTGTCCAAACTACGACACAACGGCAATTTCAGCAAGCCTTACTTAATATGATATGTGTTGGCTTGTAAGTAATGTGTTGTAAAGATTTGAGTCACGATTCTCGATTTTTAGGACCCTTCAAAAATCTGCGGTAGGCCTATACATAATTCCATTAAAATCTTTTTTGACGCCCATCTTGGTTGGATTTTTTTTATACCATTTATACCGATTCATCCATCCATCCATCCATCCATCTTCATCCACTTATCCAGAGTCGGGTCGCGGGGGCAGCAGCTCCAGCAGGGGAC
>JAODTR010090525.1:0-14006 GCA_025399935.1 Amblyopsis rosae | reverse complement strand
GATAAGGTGATGGTTCCCGGAGAGGTGTATATATATATATATATATATATATATATATAGTTATTTTGACAAAAAGTGTATTAGCTTACATTTAGCTTGCAATAGCTGACTATAAAATACCTTTAAGGAGTTTGTATGGGTTAGACATCTGGACATGCTGGGGTGTTCACTTTAACTCCAAGCTGGAAGCTTGTTGGTTTGAACCACAGAGTTTGCCTAACTATAGTATAAGTATACTTGAGTAAGATACCTAACCCCTAAAGTACCTGCTACTTACAATAGCACTCACGTTGAATAAAAGCAAAAACATGTAAACGAGAGAGTTGAATCACCTGTTCACTCCAATGGACCGTTTGTTCACAGCAATGGCGGATCGTGTAATCTCAAAAGATTTCCTGGAAATTAGCCACATAAACTAGAAGTAGGCTACCCTATACATTATATTGTAATTGTAAAATCTATGCATTTACTGACTACCAAAAATAGCAGTAATGCATCTTTATTTATCGATTCAAATTGCCACACAAAGCACTTCCTGAAACTGTTTCGAGTCTACATTAACCATGTGATCTGTTGAAAATGTCAAACCTCCAATGCCACGACTCTCTCTTCTACATGGCTCTGGATATAAGCATAACTGATTGAGTAAATTCAGCTTGTTAGATTAGAAGTCCACTATCCATGACACAGGAATTATAACTGTAATGACACTGTACACAGTATGTTTCTAGCCAAAACCTCATACTTGCACACATTTCCCAGTATGTGGATGTATACATTGTGTACAGCAGCATGTATGTATTGTGGCCTATGTATTCACATGAATAATATTAACCTTTGAACGGTGAACTTCTCCATCGTCATCCTCGCCTCCAACGCCCAAGATCTTCCTGGTCTTCAGACGGCTTACCAGATCCGTCTGGCTGTGTTTCTTCATCAGGGGAGGGTGAGGTTTAGATGTCATGGTACACACACACACCTGAGAAAATAATAGGAATATCATCATAATAAGTAATAACTAATAACTAAATAAATAGTACCCAGAGCAGGTCATGAAGAGTTAATAGAGAAACACAAGTAAGAGGTTGGTCTATTTATTACCTGCGCATCTACCAAAAACCCTCCCGAAGGCTTGGAGAGTTACCCAACACAATTACATAACTTGAAACTAGCTAAAACATGCCAGAGGACATATATAACCACCCACCCCATGGCAGTCTAGGGCCAGGAGCCAGATATATTTCAGGAGACCACAAAAGATAGATTGCCTTTTCCAAAGGGCAATAGACTGATGGAGACCTAGCATTGTATCACACACACACTGTGTCACTCTATTGCACCACAGCTGGACTCTTTAAAGATATGAGCCTTCGCCATTCACATCAATCAGGTCATCATTAGATGTGTAGACTCCATATAGCTGCGGGCTATCATCATCATCATCATCTGTGCTTTACACAGAGAAGTCGAAAGATATAGCTTAGCGTTAGAGAGACACATTCACCTTCTTCAGAAGATCCGTGATGCATACTATCTAGCTATTATACTGCACACTGAGGCAATTTTCAGATGTTCTTGCTTTGCTCCATGTCTGACAGATCTGGTGATACAGTATTATTATAATTATGTACAACAGAAAACATAACAATCCTTAAAATATTGCCTTGAACTTTATTTGAATTTAAGGCAGGGTTAGTAATTCTCAAGAATGCTTGCAAAAATCAAGCTCAAATCAAAACAATATTCCTCCACGACTAAAGGTAAAGTCAGCTATTGCAAGCGAATACACTTTGTCAAATTCACCAAATATCTCCTTGCATTTCGCTAGAGTACCATTATGTGTGCGTGAATATAATCACCTACTTCTACACAGCCCTGGCTACGTAAATAGGAACATAAACAAAGTGGCGAACACCGCTCACAACAACAAAGATGTAGCACTAAGCTTTGCTTTACAGTGAGTATTGGAGTGAAATCGTTTTGATTTGAGCTCAAAGTTAGTGACTAATGATGACTAACCCTGACTTTAATAAGTCAAATTTACTGTCTGTATAGTTGACTCATTAACATTAATTAATCTAAATGAATAAATGACTATAATTTGTTATGAATTATAAACACACAGCTCGGCTGGAGGCCAACAGGCACGTGGCTACCGTGCACGTGGCCCACCAGAAACGTGCGCACAAAATATGGCTGATTAAAATAGATTGTTACTACACAGGGCAGTTCTCTGTGAGAGTAAAACAAAAGCAGTTATTGAACTACTCTCCGGAAGACGAGGGCACTGCCCTCTAAACACCGACCACAGGAAGGAGGCCGGTGGGGGATGGGGGGACCACAATCAGTGCCACTGGAAAAGCTCAAAGTGCTCTAGTTTTCCATCGAGATTTAATGGAAAGTGCAGCAACACAGTTAATGCACAAAGGACAAAGATTAGCATGGAGGAGAGGAGACAAGGAAATTCGTTCTTTTTTCACGGTCTTCGGTCTAATCTGGCCATCACATCCAGAAGATTTGTGTCTCTGTAGTGTCACGTTTACTTCTACAGCGATCACAGCTTTGGAACCATGTCCTTCTGTTTCGTTATGAATGATTTCAGAGGCCAGTGGCCCGTATTAAGCATTAGAAAGATCTAGATAGATGTGAAAACATTAAAGAGGCGTTTACTGCGCGCGAGCGCACGAACACACGCACACAGCTATATTTCAACTCGTTCCTTCACAATATCTAAATTTAGGCATGGAAGAGAGAGAATATCATAGCAACTTGTGTTGAGGATTATGAACATTCCTCTACAAATATGTCTTAGATACTTAGCTTCTGTGCAGGTCACACAGCATGTGTTCCGGGTTCTGTTGCCAAATATGCCACTTCATCTACTCCCCCACAATCACAGAGGCACCAAGCCCCCCCCCCCACCCCCCCATCCCACCCCACCCTTACTTGCCTGGCAAGAAGAAGCACCGTAAAAGGACAAGAGAGTGAATAGACTCACGCTGTTCCATTGCTAAACCCGACAAGACAGACTATATTCGTCTATGGCTCATTTAGTTACCGTCTTACTAACGGTGTATGTTAAGTGAAAGGGTGACCAGACAGCTAGTTAGCTTTAGCCAAGTTAGCAGTTAGCTTGTCGGTTGTTAGCGTAATACATTTACATGATGCAAAGGGTTTGAGTTGGTCATTGTTGACCATTGGTCTCGCAATGCTATAATCTATAGGTCACTCCTATGTTAACAATACTGCACATTTCTCTCCCCTCCATATCTCCCCACGTCATCTCCCACAGTGTTTCATGATTTTTCCCAGAGCAATGCTGATGCAGTTGCCTAGCAACTACCAATAGAGCAGCGGCCTCTTAATTATTGAAGCTACAATGCCTGAAGATGACAGGTCCTTCGCCATTATCAGAGGTAATATCTGAAGTCAAATCAAAAGAAAATTATCTGTGTTGTCTGTTGGAGTCAAGTTGGTTGTCAAGAGGATACTAGGCTGATAGTAGGAGAGGAATGAGCAAGTATATAAACATGTACAAATGGGGCATTGCAATAGCATCTTATGAAGCGGGACATGGTGGTGAACACATCATGAACACATAGGCCTTTGGTTGCATAACATCTATCTGTGGGTGCAGTAAAAATATATATTTTTTTATCGAGATACCAGGAAAGTGCTGCAAACTAAAAAGTTAACACAGATTAATACCCCAGGACAAAACAGCCAAGCTCTTGTATATGAACGTTTTTTTTTAGGCAGATCGCAAACGACACCGCTTGACAAACTCCTGCTCTTTCTTTTAAACACGATTAAACAGAGTTCACCCAAATCAAACATTCTGACATGAATCGAATGTTAGGCATTAACATTTGCAAAAAAACATTTTGAGTTTTACATTAATATAAATGCCTGATGAATACAATAGCCTGGAGGAACGATGACAGCAGTGACAATGATTTACCTCAGTAAAATTATGCCAGTTGGAAAGTCAATTTTTACGTTCTGTTAATTTGGCAAGAGGTCAAAACAATTAATCTCCATATCGACTAAAACAAACAAAAGACAACAGACTTCAGAATATCAACCAGAATTAATGACCGAGAGGCAAGGAATATGCCCACACACAGTTAAATGCTGAAGACTCTGGAGAAGCTACGTCAGTCATTATTGTAATGGATGTAAATATAGAAGATTACTGATTGATTGAGATGTGGAGTGGTGTGAAAAATAAATGCTTTCCCATTACTAAATTAACATATAAATTCCTATAACAAAAACCCAAACTATGGTGTAACAAAGTGATTGCTATGTGCAAACAACTCAAATATGGCTTGTCACTCCATTCGAGTGACAAGCCATACTGTAGCATTATTTGCTGTATTCACAGGTATAATAATACCTTAACCACACATTGCTGCAACAACATGACTAGTAAGTTGTTGCAACATCATAATGATTAGTAATGCTTGCCTTGAATCGGTAAAACCAATTATGTCATAATGTGAATCTGTGATTAGTGTATTTTGGCCACTTTGGAGGTAGGTCACACATGCCCTTGAAAAGCAAAGAAAATACGTCCAAACTTCCTTTGCGGTAAAATGGTTTGCAACAACATTAACATCCACTGGATGCGTGCGCATAGCGTTTGACGCATTCTGGCTCAGATGCGGCCTGTCTAGTCAATGCTTGCACTTCCATCACACGACGCGGGGCATGTTGTAAGCGTCCCAGAAGCGGCTCTCCGCTCTGCTTCTCTGAAGATAGGCGTTCCTGTCTATTTTTGACAGATGACCCATGCAAAGTGCGCTGCTCAAATACAAAATACAACAGAAATCATGTGCAAAAATTAGTGTACAGACTGAGAGGATTTGGCATTTGGGACGATCAATTCCAGAAAGGTATGGAATATACCAGGTCCAGGTGTGGAATATAATTGTAGTTTTGAGAGTGAAAATTTGTGAAAGTCGGACAGGCAAAGTCGTTTTTGTTGATCTTGCCAGTACAATTGCCTCACAGCGCTCTGAAATGTTCCTGGTGGACGTTGACGCCTCTAGAACAGCAGTTTTCAAACTGTGGGTCAGGACCAACAGGTGGGAGTGGGAGTGAGTGGGTCGCAAAAATTGCAAGCGGCCATTGAATGAATTAAGAACATAAATGAAAGGCCACCTCGCTTTACTATCGTGTTGTTCCACTCATTGGTCGGGAGTAAGGTTGTGGCAAAATAGCCTACTTGTTGCTGATTGGATGACATCCTATTTAGCCGCGTGCTCACCATAGATTGTGGAGAGCTCTGCTCAAAAGTATTTGGCGCACACACACACACACACACACACACACTGGTATAGCATTAGCTAAAAATTGATAGGTTTTTGAAAAATACGTTACCTTTACTTTGTTTATAGGGTTTTTAAATAAATTTGTCCTCTCTAGGTGGGTCTTAGCACAAAAAAGTTGGGGAACCCCTGCTCTAGAGACACAAACCTGTGTCGGAGACAGAATGCAGTGCACACGCACCCGCTGGAATCCCGCGTTAGTTTTCAGAATGGTACTGTATGCAAGATGAAGCAAACCATAGATATCAGGCCAGCTCAGATCACTAGCAACATTGCTTGTGTCATGGTAAAACTACACTGTGCCAGCAGTAGATTAACGGCTTCTTAACAGCGCAAAGGTATATAACGGACAGAAAGTATCTTATCCTAAGCTAAATGTTTGTGCCCAGTGCTTACTGTGAAAAATGTACTCACCCAAATGCATAATTTCTCTGTAAATGTAAGCTGTGTTGATTTCTTGGTTTCCCAGAGAAACACTGGTAGGAGTAACGGCTTAACATAGGGATTATGTTGGAACGTTACCACGCCTGGTGTCTTCACAGCCATTTGGTCGCCTTAGTGAGTTCAGTTAGTGGCTTGATTTCACGCCGTCATAAATCAGTGTGAACCAAAACGTAGAGCAATTTGTGTGCACGTGTAAGAGATTACTGGTCAGACATTTGAGTTTAGTTAGTTGTTAGGTCTGTCATTTTAGTCTGCTTAATTTCACGTTGTCATAAGTGTGCACCAAAACGTACATCAATTGTGTGCACGTGTAAGTGAATATAACGACAGCCATTTTGTTGTCAGGGGATTCTAGTTAATAAGGGGATTCTGTGCCATGTGCTTCTTTTTCTTGTTTGCTGCTTATTTAATACTGCTTCCGCTGTAGTCTTCCAGAGTCACAGTTCTTGCATGTGAAGCTGCTCTGCAATGAGATTGCTCATTGTGTCATGGGCCTTACCGGCCTGGTGGTGTTAGCGCTGTATGTACCGCCTATGTTATTCTATTTGTAACCCCCCCATCTTTTCAGTCATTTTTCCACTTGTGCCCCCCTTCCCCAAGAGGACGCATCCTCTTGCCGGGCCATGGTTGCACATAAGAAAATGTTCCAATTTTGCCTGGTTAAGAAAGTATCACATTAACAAAAAAAGTATGGCTATTGATAGAACACTAGACATGTCCAAACATAACAATTAGAACAGAAATATTGTACAGTAGTTGCGCAACTGGTTACATTTGTTAATAATACAATTACTGTAGGCCTTTATACATTTTTATCATACCATTGTGTGTTCACAACTGCACTGAACTGTAGGGTTGGCTACACAGACCCCATTTATTTGAGATTATTGGGGTTTGCTTGTTTGGTGCACACCGGATCAAACTCATGTCCTCCTGACACATACAATCCCCAGTGTATCAAATATATAAAAGCCTGGGCTCTATGTCACGATGCACAGTCAACTTAAGTGTCATCTTCATCAGACCTAACAAATGCAGCCAGCTATCTCATAGGACGACACTGGTTAACAACTCCTTCTGTTATACATCAAAGCGTGATGTTTGATGCAAACTGGCAATCATGTGAAACATGGAAGAGCTCGGAAGTTTCTCAGGGGAGAGGCAAGAATGATTACCGTGGAAATATGAAGATTATGAAACTCGTATAGAGTGTAACAGTGACAGCCCACTTTTTTAGTAAGTTGCTCTGGTGCCATAAGTATATTTTCCATTCATTGACTTAAATACCTAAGTGCAGAATTTTAAAATAAGAATAAGAATTAGAATAAGAAATCCAACATCTGTACAGCCTACAAAACAAAACAGGAGGCTTCAGGAAATCATTTACAAAGTCATATGTTATCTTACTATTCTTTGATGTGTCAATTATCCTAAATAAACCATGCTGTTTATATTATCATATCATTATCTCAAAATCTATTCAGCCAGCTTTCTTCTATTTGAAGCCAAATGAATGACCAGGCCTTCTAAGTTCAGTTTATTTTTGCCCCTTCTCTTAACCCTTAATAACATGGTGCTTCCACTGAATTGAAGTGTTGAACAACACAGTACAGTAAAGCGCCTAGTGTATATCTCTGTAAGCTGCATGTACTGTAAGAAATGTTAAACAATACATACAGTATTTAGGAGACACTGATAATATAATATTCCGTCTGCATGGGAAAAGAAGAGCAGTGAGAGCCAAGACCTTCATACAGTGTTGTATTCCTAAATGGGGAATGGTACCTCAGGGAATTAATGGCATTTCTGTATCATCCAAATTCAGCCAACGTGTCTAAAAGCTGCTTCTGATTCACGTCCATACCCTGTCATGGGGCGCAGGCTAGGCAGCACTGCTGTGATCATATTGTTGACACATACATAGCTAGCTAACCAGTACATCACATAGGGCCTACAACAGAAAAGAGCCTACAGATGTCATGTCAAAGGAGACCCTCGACAACATTGTGCACAACGCAACATAGGAGGTTGACCACTCTGTTGCTCATGTGAATACACTGTCTGGATAAAAGCCTTTGCTCAATGACCTAACTGTAATGTCAGTGATTGATTGATCAGATTGAGTCAGTGGCCTAATTGTGTCCATGGGCAAGTACAGCAGATCATGTTTGAACACTTCTTTAAAGTACTTGTAGAGCATTCAGCAATACTAACAACTTCCCAGAATTCCACAAAAGAAAAAAAAAAGAGAAAGCCAAAAAGGAAAGTCTGCAGATCCTAATCAATGCAGCTGGCTAGTTGAGGGCATCAAAGCTCATATCACATTGCAACTGGCCTGTCTAAAACCTGCTCGTCTCTGACACAGTAAAAATCCACATTGATTATTTATAACTACATGCACGAAAAACTTCCCCTGTTCCAAAAATGACAATATTCTACTACACTGCTGATATGGATAATTAATATTAATATGATTACACGACTACACACAGGTTACCAAGCAGTCGTGCATTCTAGAAAAATGCCATCATGATGTATGTCCTATACAGATACGCCTGTTAATGTCGTTACGGAAACATTTCCCTAGGTTACTATAAAAACTCTATCCATGTTCCAAAATATGGAAAATTGAAACAGCTGGAGCTGTTGTGACATTTTGCATCAAAATATAATTTTCACACAGAGCTGACTATAAACAAGCAAGCGACTGTGTTGCAAAACTGCTGCTAAAACCCAATTGAGATGGATATTCCAAATATGCTGTACAAATGCTCCTAAAAACTAAGGATGGCACCGATACGATACAGAGATCGGAAATCGGTCCGATACTGACTTAAATAGCTGGATCGGTATCTGTGACAATTGGACAGTTGTAACCGATGCATGGGGCTTATCCAATTATAGTCATATACATGGACTATTTTCTGGGAGGGGTTTTCTGGGAAAAAAAAAGGTCTCCAAGTGGTTGGCATTGTATTAACTGTAATTGTGGGTGGGAGGTGGAAAACTGACTTCAATCTCAAGAGATGTGCGATCTCTGTCTCTAAACACACACACACACACATCAAGAGCGTCAGTTAGATTGGCCTAAATAGTTCAAACTAAATATAGACTCTTACCGCATACATTAAGATATTATTATGAGATTATTCAAAATGATTAAATATTTTCTCAAACAGTGATTCAAACATTAGTTGAATCAACTGAGCCTTCATTTTGTGGAACATTTACGCATAACCATATAGAAAGTCAAAAGGTTATATGGAATAGCCAACGTGCATTAGGCCTACGTCTAGGCTACACAGAGACAGGCTCATTTTGACAATCACATAAGCTCTGTGTGTTACGAATACAGGAAATATGAAAGTCAAATTTAAGCATCATGATTAGGCTATGTTAGGAAGCTGTGGAAAGGAGGGTGCGGCCGCACCCCTACTTCCAACGTCCATGGTCATATACTGAATATCAGTGGAATATTAGTGTGCATTTAAACATTGATCCTCTGCTGTGATAAAGGGGTTAATAAAATATTTGCTTACATTAAAGGCAGGGTTAGCGGTCATTCTTGAGAACGCTTGATAACTTAGAGGTCAAATCAAAGCATCGCTCCGCGGTCCTCCGCTACCTCACACACTGAAATGCATTGTGAAGCAACGCATAGTACTTTAGCTTTGTTGATACGAGCGAGTTTAACTACAAATATCATCGGCTTGATTTGCAATTACCAGGTTAGTAAACTGGTAACTTGATGATTACAATGCTAAATATACAAGATATTAACCAAGCTAGAATGATCCGGACCTAATTAATTCAGGGATTATGGGGTTTCCATACCTAATATTCAGATATCAAATCACACTGCAGCAAGTGAATGAACCCTGCTGTTTGTTAATTTACTCGTAATGTGAACTGTAAGAAGAGACATGCAGCGCTGTGGCTGCAGATATTTAGGGCAATAACACAAGTATGTAACAAGGCTGATAAACTCGAAAGCAATTGTACAATTAAGTAGCTGGAAACACACAAATCTGACAAGCCCAATATGAAATGTAGGTTTTATCTATTAATGGTAAAGGCCAACATTATCATCAAGTTATCTTACTGTGTTTTATTTAAAAGTGTAGAACATCAGCTTCCCTGTCAGCCGACTAATGCATGTGACAAATATGACTGACATGCTGTGGATATGCAACTATAGTGACAGACATGGCCTGGGCCCTCAGAGGCGGTTTAACGCTGCTGGCTGGTGAGATTAGGACTGTGCACTTGAGCTCCCCATATCTCAACTATGTCATGGCCTGTCATAGAAGCTCAGCACTGATGCTCTCCCTAGTACAGCGGTTTAGCTGGTTTTCCCTGGCTTCCCGTAGGTGACCCCCTCCCCCCCATGGAGCAAACCCTCCTCCCACTACAACTTGCCCACTGTGACATTGATTATGCTCCATGGGGGTAAAATTGTCCATCACAACAAGTCAGTGTTCAAATGTATAGAAATGTACAATAAAGACTGTTCAAGGCAATGTGGTAATCACACATGGCTAAATTCAACTTGTGGACTGTGCAGCTTCCATTATCCATATCTCAATATCAATGCTAACATTAGCATACCAATATTAACACATTGTTTGTCAAATGTTCTGGTATGTATCCCTGTGACAACGGCAAGTTACTCTAGTTTACAGAAGACGTGTCTTGTAGTGATGACAGCATTTTGGATTAAACTTTGAATACATTAACATGAGTAACTCAAGAACACATCATGCTTCCAATAGAGATTGACCAGGCAGATCAGACATGTTATTAATACAACCAGGGTTACTGTCCAGCACCTACATTAATGGCGTGCATTAAGGTATTTTCATTCTGCAGCAGATGCTGTTCTATTGTGGCTTTGTGCTCCTTTGTCCATTTTGCACTGTGATGACTGTTAGATATTCATTTCAATCAATTTGTCCTGCAAATCAAAATGAAGTGTTGGATTGATCAGCATTATTTTAATAGCCCTAGAGATTGTTGGCCTTATTGCTGATCCCATCTTATCAGATAATTGTCAATACGGTACACCCTCAAGAAGAACAACAATGTCGCCACCTTGGAAAATCATATTGTAATTAAGTCCACATGATTTAATTAATTAATAATAATAGAAAAAAATCATAACCTGCCCTATGTGTACAATAGTTACTGTAACTAACACGCACACACACACAGAGCTACCGTATAGTTTACTAAAAGTACTGGAATAGCTGTATTCTCCATCAGGAATACAAGAACAACATGCACCATCCACCAGGTCAAGAAAGGCTCATATGCTCGGTGAGTCAGATGCTGCGTCAGGGGACCCAAAGCATCAAGCTAATGCAGGGGAGTGAGTGCCTCTGCTGCCACCGGGGGCCGCATGCGTGTGCTTGGCGTCGCCAGGGCAGGCTCACTGTGAGAACAGGAGCGACGACACGGGAGCATGACGGAGGTAAAGCAGAGCAGACATCATCTTCACACACACGCGCAGCTGGGAGGTGAACCAGCTCTGAGGTCCCCTCAGTACACACAGAGCCAGCCCAGAAGGGAAAGGCCACCTCACCACCTACCTATTAGGAGTATGGTGTGTTATAAACACACACACACACACACACACACACACACACTGTATATATATATATATATATGTATATATATATGAGAGAGAGACAGACAGGCAGACACTCCACACATTGTATCCACTGTAGCTGCAGTAGTATAACCATTTCACAGCACAAAAACAACCGCACAGAGGGAAAGTCCTGCCACTTTGCCACCCGTAAAGTATACAAAGTGATGACTAACACCTAGCTATTGTTGACTTTATCATCTCTGTTATACTATCACTAGTATAGGATTCAGTGGAAAAAGTTGCATAATTGCATACTGTAGCGGTGTAAAGTGGGAAATGGCAAGAGGTCCCATTAAATTGCAATGAAGCCACTCCTGTAATATAAGGTTAGAACTGATATACTACAGCTGTAGGATTTGTCCACATTAGCTTGCTGCTGCCTAGCGACTTAGAGTAATAAAGCTTCGGTGATGAAGTGGAGTCGAAGATGGTCGGAAATACCAGATATCAAGTCAACTGCATGTTGCATTGCCAAATCGACTTAATTAATCAAACGAGGCAGGCTTTTATGACGCATGTTTGCTTCGCGGGACAAAACTGTGCTCAACCACTGTGAGAACAAAACTGTGCTCAACCACTTAGCCACATAGCATTCTAGACATGTTATTTTAAACATTTCAAAAACACCACCACACCATTATAGAATAACATTTGTCACATTATATGAAATATGTGAAAAGTGCTCTGTAGCCCCAGACAGACAGACAAGGGTGTTAACGTGGCATTGAGAAGTAATTACTATACCACATTTCATCACATCACTAATGCACCATCCTCTTTATATTCAATACAAGTTATTTTAAAAATAAATAAAAAAACTAGAAGATTTTCAAGTGGCATTTGAGTGAGCTTTGGCTGGCACTTAAGATGGTGTATGTACTTCACTCTGGAGTCACTGTGTCTCATGAGTTAGGTTAGCTGCAGCTGTCTATTTTGGCACTACAGAGTCAAAAGGGTGAACAATGAATGTATCCTCCTGCTGAGACCCATAATATACTGTATATCCGATAGATAAAAGGTTAAAGATTAATGCATTTATAAGTAAAATGGATGCAAGAAATGTATGGCAAATAGGGTTGGGTACCGAACTCGGTATTTTTAAGGAGTACCGACCGAATTACGTCGGTGCTACAGAGTACCGATTAAGATTAAATCAAACGGTACCAGATTTCAGTACTTTAGCGCACGTAAAGAGAGAAACGAGAGCAAGATTACATCATCCCTTCACAGCCTGCAGTGTGTTAAATGTTCAACACAATCACAGCTACGATGAGCCAAAAGAAATGACAGGTTTACCTTTTTTCTGTACTTTACTCCCACTTGTCATGGAGGGTTACATTCATCCAGTTGCTGGCTGCAGGAGTTTCGATAAAAACAAATAAAGTTCTAGCCTATTTATAGATTGCAAAATTTTCGCTGTGCCTTTGAGACTAAAGGAGTTTTCAGTATCTACTCCATGTTCAATTGATAATAGCTCTTTATTTTAGCACGTTACGCATCTATTTATCATTCTGGAAGTGAAGCGTAATATGTGCGATCCCATCAAGGGGACCCAATCACGGCACAACATCGCTTCCAGCTCTCGGCAAAACATTGTCGGGGGTTCGTTTAAAACATTACGTAGTTGCAGTTGAAACTGGAGCAGTGAGATAAACAGACGCTGTAGAATCGGCCACAGCAAACTCTTGATAGAGCTAACCTGACATGCCAGAGGAATTGTTGTCACAAGTAACAGCGAAATTAAACAGAAGCTCATAGAGTAGGAATTAGGTCACGTCTCTGGTTTCAGATCAAACTAGGCCTATTGTTTATAGACACCGTCCTCATTTCGGATTTAACCCTGTAGACTACTACATTTAAACTCACTATGAAAGTGTGCCACGCTAACGTAAGATAACGTATTTCTGCTTCGGAGAATGTAGTTCATACCCAGCATAGACACTAGCAGGATAGGGGGTGTTCAAGAAACCTGAGGGAGGCACAGTTCAATTATGCTTACATTAGGCTGTAGGCTAAAGCAGAACTCCTAAAACATGTTGTTTGTAAAGAGTCAGTCAGGCAATTTTTTTCCCTAGGCAACATTAAATTAAATTAATACAAATTATTATTACAAAGAGTAAAGTACCGAAAAAAGTACCGTTTAGGTACCGGTACCGAATTTGAGGTACCGTACCGGCACCGGTATCGATTCAAATGTGACTGGTACCCAACCCTAATGGCAAATATTTTGTACTTTAACATTGTATTCATTTCTTTACTTACATGTCCCTTGTTGTGAATATCAGATCTTGGTTTGTCACAAAAATTATTAAGTATGTTATCAAATGGCCTTTAAAACGCTGTTATCTATGTACTGTTCGAAGCAGTCATAGAAATAAGAAAATGTATTTTAGATGTTGATATTTAGCAATAATGTATGTAATTATGAAGAAACTATGGGCCCTTTGAACGACCTAAGCGCACAGTCTAAAGTGCCTCAAGATAGCTATGTGCCAGCAATGCGCTAGACCAGGGTTCCCCAACCCTGGTCCTCGGGGACCGGTGCCCTGCATGTTTTAGATGTTGCCTTGCTCCAACAC
>JAODTR010090514.1:0-14007 GCA_025399935.1 Amblyopsis rosae | reverse complement strand
AATTATATGCACTTTTCCACCCCCCCCCCCCCCCCCACACACACACGCACACACACACACACACACACCTAATCAAATGCAGCCTTTCCACACATTCAGAAAGCACGTTTTCCCAGTCGCTAGTCTTTCCAAGAACAAAGACAAGCCAAGTCAATTAAAGTGTCTGTTATTATATTGCAAGCTGGGCTGCGATGAAACTGGCCTAATAATACCTGTTCCCTGCTTTGCTGAGCTAGCATTGACTTTATAGCTTTATTTGGAGTGATTGTTCAAATGAAGAGAATAAATATGTGGTCTGGGGGACAGGCCATTTGCTAGTCTGAGCAAAATATGCCATTTGGTATTAAGATATACCAAAATCAAATTGTGCTCAATCCTCATTGTCCCAAATATGTGCTTTACTGTCTCTTTGAAATGCCTCGAGTTGTCACTGCTGATGAGTACTACAATGGACAATTCTACTTACAATCCATGAAATATATCATTGAAACATTAACATTTTATTTTACAGACCTTATCCATCCATTCATTTAGATTCAAATCACAACCAAATCTTCCCAGCACATAAATGTACACATTTGTCCAATAGAAAACTGAAGGTTGAATAATGAAACACAAAAACACAATATCTTAAAAAACATGGCAATGATCTCACACACACACACACACACACACATGCGCGCGCGCACACACACACACACCCGCATGTGTGTGAGCCGTGAAATAGGACATTTATCAGCTGGAGGTTTGTGCTGCTTGGCCCAATTTCATTCAGTGGTGAAAGCTGTGCACAAGCCGCCATTTTTAAGGTCTCAGTTGATCTGTCATCAGCGGCCATTCTCCACCCTCTGGAGATCTGCAGGAGGGAGAGAGCTGGAGGGCACGACAGATCGAGAGACAAAGAAATGAAGGAAAACATTGGCAGTTCAGCATTTCCTAATATGTTTTACGTCATGTGTGCGTAGCAAGATTATACTGACCTGGACAATTCCTTAGATGTTATTCTTATATTGTATTATGGATCAATTTATTTTATTCTCTCTCTCGCTCTCTCTCTCTCTCTCTCTCTCTCTCTCTCTCTCTCTCTCTCTGTCTTGCTGGTCAACCTTGACCAGTTCTCCCACAGTCTGATTTGCATACAACAGGAATTAACATTGGCGTGGACACACACACACACGCACACACGCACACACACACACACTTATACACAGTGTCCATGTAGAGGACTGCGTGTGTGACCGAGGTGCAGTTAGTCCCCAGCGAGATGAAAGCGCTCTGCTTGGCACATGTTTTTATCTTGTTTTCATTCTGTCGCTCTGCTTGGGGCTGTATCTCTCTCTCTCTCTCTCTCTCTCTCTCTCTCTCTCTCTCTCTCTCTCTCTCTCTCTCTCTCTGTCTCTCTGCACATTCATTTGAACACAGCAGCCTGAAATCAAGTGTAAAACTGTCATCTTCTGTCAGCCTTAAGCCCCTCCTTCCTCCACCCCTATTGATTCAAGTCCAGAATGAGCCAGGACAGGGCAGATACATGTTTGGAGCGTGCGCACATGCACATGCACGTGCACACGCACACGCACACACACACAGGTGTCGTGGGTGTGCGCGACAGACATTTGAGCTTTGGTTTTGTAGACAGAGCAGGAATAATTGTGTTTATTTGAAGTCGTTATGGTGACTGTGAATAATAATTTGAAGAAGGCTTGGCCTCGTCTGACAATCACACAAGCTTGTTTGTTGCTTCTGCACCCAGCAATTAGAGGCACTGGACTGGATATAAAGAAACCTTCTATCTAAAGTTGCCTTATTTTTTAGGGTAGGGTTGTTCATTTTATTAGGAGCTTGGTCATCTTATTATAATGTCTTTCTAAGGACCTAATTATAATGTCTGACTGTATAGTGTGACCCGACCACAGAAAGATTCAGTACCTATCCCAAATAAAATAAAAAAGTATAATTTTTATAATTGTGATATTTAAAATAAATCTACTGTATTTATTTAGAAATCCAACCAAAGAGAGGCCCTTTTCTGAGTGGAAACAAATAATCAAATGCATTTACGATCACATTACATTTTTGTAGATTTGTTTTAGAATCCAAAAGGTTTGTTTGTCAAAGATGTTTGAAGAGAAAATATAGTCAGACAGACATGTAGACAAGCAGAGCTAATAAAAAATGGGGCATATAAAAAAAACCAACCTCATTCTACTGCAAAGTAACCTTAATAGTTCTGTTGTATGTTATGTAATCTTTCAGGGAACAGCATAGCATGTTGACTTGCATTGTATTTTAAGTAGAAATTAAGTATCTGCTTTCATATACCTCTTGACCCAGCTTGCCCTGACATATCAAATTTAAATTCCTTCCTAGATTATTGTCCAATAATGGAACAGTCCATTGGGCCAGGTCCACCCACTGCAGTGATGGAATGCATGGCTGGCATCTCTGGAGATGTTTCAGCACTGTGTGCGGGTGACTGTATACAGTACACATCAGGCAAACCCCTTCTTCTACAGTGAAGCCATTTTGAAATGCAGATGTTTAAGGTAATAATTTCAAAACATTCTGAGGAACATTTTTAGAATGTTCTAATATGGTTCACACGCTTGCATTTTTGGTGTTGGTTTTAATTAGCGCTACATGTGTATCTGTGCCATTTTTATTTCTTTAAAATCAAATGGACTGTGCCAAATAGCCAGTGGAGTCAAGGCACAATTGTAGCATTACAGAAATATATTCATATCTTCGTGGGTTTTGGGTTGTACAATATACAATTTCAGGGTTCCATATAATTTTATTTTAGGTCCTAAGGACATGTCACCACAACAGTACATACACAGTATTTTTTTTTAAATAATATAATTGTAACTTCATACATATGATTCATATTTCCATATTTTCCTTAAGTTCTTAAACCATTTATGGGACCATTGGGATAATGTTTTATCAAATTTTTGTAATTTTCCCTGACAGATATTGGGGATAAATGAATTTAAATGGCCATTGTGCTCGCAAAGTTAATAAATTAGGGTGATGATTTAAGCACGGCAGCATGGCAAAGCAGATATATTCAGGCGCCATATAGGAACAGCTTGATAAATGAGGCCCATTGTTGTCAAAGGGAAGTTAGGGAACATGCCAGGAAAGAAATTGCATTTAACCTCGAGAGTACATGCAGGTGTGATGGCTGAAAAGAAAACAGCGCTGAGACGAAATGGGTTGATAGAGAGGGTGAAGGCTGTGATATTCATGTTGTAATAGCAGCCCCCCCCCACACACCCCACTCTTTCCTCTGCCTAGCATAGTCACACATCCAGAAACATAGACACTTGCTCTTTATGTCTGCCTCTCTCAGACACACTATCATCACTATCACACTCCGAGCTTCTCTTTCATTCACTCTTGCTTTCCCTTTTGCTTTTCCACCCCCACTTTTTTATACGGCAGGGTGATCAGTGGAGCGTGACGCTTTTAATTGCGGCACATATGTATCATTCTTCAGCTACAGCACATTAGATTATAGCCGAGATGTGTCACTGACTGGGAAAAGACTGCCACTCCAGAGAGAGAGAGAGAGAGAGAGACGAGAGAGAGACAGAAATCCTGAAAACTGAAATCTGCGGAGGAGAGTCTTTTAGTGGCTGTGTTAGAAACGGGGACTTAACTCTGTTTTTCTTCAACTTCTCTAATGGGAGATATGCTGGGCGAAGGTACCTGACTCATATATTCACACCAGCGTAGCAGCCAGAGGAATCATGAGACACGTGGAAATGCTGTTGGGTAATATTGTTTTGTTTCCTCTCACTGTCATACAAATGCCTTCTCTCATCTGGCTGTTTAGATTATGTTGGTGGTGGTGGGATATAGCTAGCATGTTTGCATGCACATGTGCACACAGCAGTTGGGTTTTTATGGAGAAAATTTTATGGAGTTGTCTAAAGGGCATGTAAAGTCTTTCCCACCATAGCCCAGGGGCAGTCTGTCTGCTGTCTGTATTCCCCATCCTAAATGTTTGTTTTTCATAGTCCTTTTTAAATGTACAAATACTGGAGTTCAGAACATAGAGCCATCACTCCCCAATGTGTCAAGTCATTTCAAAGCCTCAGAAGAACATCACTGATATCACAGCACAGATTGCTAGCAATTATGTTTTCTGCTCCCCAGGGAAATATGCCCTGATTAGCTCCCATAATTGGAGCCTGTTAAAGATAAAAGCAGCGTGGGGATTTTCACTGATGGGGTTTTTTTAGGACTTTTTGTTCAGCTCCAGGAGGGAAATGGTGATTGCATTTAAGATATTTAAATGTAGTTTTACCTTAGTTTGTCTTGTTTCAACTATTTTCAGCACAATTCCTCAAGGCTTATAAATATATAGTGTTCCAGTTCTTGCTTTTACTTCTAAATGAGAATGGTTTAATCAATTGAATGACGGCTTTTGTTTTTCTACCTTCACAGAATATTTGTGTTTTTAATGTGTTTTTAAAGTGAAAAAAAAAATATATATCTTTTTTTCCAGTTGGAGATAACATTTTTGTTCTTCTGTATGACCTCTGTGTGCAGACAGCCTCAGAATTAATATAGCGATGTTTAACAATGTAACCTATAGGAAAAAATTCTACCTAGGATTTCTGTTTTTCAAATCATTAAAATCTTGGTGTAATAAATGTAATTTCTTGCTAGCCTTGACTCCAGGAAAGGGCAGGTTGGACCCAAATAACCCAGCGTATGTGTGAGTTTAATGGCATAAGCCGCCATCAAGTGTTGATGTTGGAGCTCTGGCGGATGCTTTTTTATTTAAACGGTGGATTAGGGAGATGAAAGGGAAACGGTTGGAGAAGAGATAACTGAGGAGAGTTTTGCCTTGTGGCTATGCTGCAGCTGTCTCTACACACACACACACACACACCATCCCCCACCCTCTAGAAGGCTCTGCTTTGAGGCTGCAGTTAAGGCACATGTATGAATCTCAGTTCGTCTCTCCGATGCAACTTGCGAGAGTGATGGATATTGTAAAAAGACCAGCATTAAATGTTTAAATGTTTCTAGGTGTTTTTCAGCCAAGCACAAGAATATTTACTATAAACAAAGCCATTGAAATGTTATCCAGCCATTCAGGTGAAGAAATAGCAGAACCTCAGCTTTTAGCAATACAGCGACAAGGGCAATCCATCCACAATGTGAATACATTAGCAGCCCTCCAAACTTGAACCGTGCAGTTAGGCCGTTGCAGCATCGGCTAACACCATATGTGTGGTGTGTATAAAGAAACGGACGGGTCACGGAAAGCAGCACTTCATATTTAGCCCTTGTGCTCAGACCGGCTCTGGGCAGGAATGTTCCTGTCGACCATGACACCATCGTATCTGATCCCCTCATCTCAGCATCTTAATAGGAAGAGACTCCGGGCCGAGACATAACATCTGAGTCATAGCTTTACTGTAAGCGCTGGTCAGTTGCAAACAACAGTGCCCTACTTTGCCTTGCTTTATATTTTTACATTTGTTTTTAGAGGAATTATGCAAGTTTTGACGTTATTTTTCCATCTCTCCCAGCTGTGGTGGTCTTTAACGACCAAAATAAAATAAAATATATTACTTACTATACTTATTAGTTATTACTTACTTACATAGACTCTAAATAGTACAATGGAAATCCCATCATTAGCAAAACATGGTGTTATATCTCATTTTGTCTCTCATCAGCCAGAAGATATAGATCAAATGTCTGTGTTAACTTAAAGGTTTGCCTACCATTTATATCAGGAATACATACAATCTAAGGATATGCTTGTGGCATTTTACACAACAAGGGTATATCTGATGGAAATAGGATGGTAAAGATCACCCCCAAGCTTCCCATCATAACTTCACTTATCAGCCCTAATCAGTCACGGTAGAATGGTGATGGTGTGGGCTTGATTAGCCAAGCTTATAATCACCTGCAACACACACATGCACACGCACACGCACACACACACACACACACACACACACACACACACAACTTTAATAGGCTGATCTTTGATATACTTAGCGTGCAGGCAGGTGCAGACACACACATGCGCGCACGCATGCGCGCACACACACATACACACACACCCCAACAAATACGAAACAGTAACTTAAAAAGTTACAAATTATAGTAGGTTATAGTAGACCTTTGCCCAGCTGCAAACTGCCTGCCATATTGTGTTGTTAATTTGGGTATTAAATAATAGATTAAATTATGAACAATTCCACATACTTCAACAATCAACAATTCTTTGTAGAGTTTCTGATCCTGAGTTGATTCAAATGAGACTGGAGGACAAAGAATGGCTGATAAAATTGCACTGGTCTCTGCCTGTCATGTTGCGCCAGGGATGGTCTTGTTTTCCTTTCAGCACTTAGTTTGGGCCACTATGTGAATGCATCTTTCAATCTCAAAGTCAGTGTTCTAGCTATTCTCTTTATCGGTTTAGTCTGCTCCGTGTATCTGTTAGGGACAATAGGGAAAATAGATTATTCCTATTTTAATAGTACACTTCCCACACAAGTTCAGAATTGTTCACGTAGACGTTGAAGCTCAGGATGACTCACGATTTACGTCAAACGGTGCAAATCTATCAGTGGGATCTCAATATGGATCTGCACATCAAGGCCAGCCGAGCCAGTTCACAGATTTACACATGGTCCATGGTTTTCTATTCTTAAAATGCTCATCCCCCACCACCCCCCATGTTCCAGT
Source organism: Amblyopsis rosae (assembly GCA_025399935.1). Classification (NCBI taxonomy): domain Eukaryota; kingdom Metazoa; phylum Chordata; class Actinopteri; order Percopsiformes; family Amblyopsidae; genus Amblyopsis; species Amblyopsis rosae. The sequence goes on along the minus strand of JAODTR010090514.1, from coordinate 7,284 downwards.
TCTGCCTATAATAACATTGTCTTGCGGTGCATTAGCGGTGTACAGCCAGCATGGTCAGAAATGTCAGAGCAAGCCTGAGGCAATTCATCTCACGCTAGCGAATTTGTCTAGACAGTTACCCTGGATTCTCACACCAGAGGTGTCTGTCAATATTAAAAAATGAAACACTCTCTCACTAAAATGTTTATTATAAAACATGTTACATATTAAACAATAGAACAATACAACAGCTCTAGCCATGGTACGGTAGTATCTTGTATTTGTGCATAATCTTTAAACATGCCTGTAATTCAGTGTACATTTATGAAAATCATTTTAGATAAATGTTGAAACTAAGGATTTTGGATCAATTTGCTGTTATACAACACTAATACTGGTATTGCTCTTCTTTTTTTCTAACCAGTTTATGTTATTTCTGTGATACAATTTATTTAATTGTTTATCTCACTCAAATAAAGAGTAAAATCAAGCAAATCATGTTTCATTTATACGGTCACACACACATTCACAAAGTATGCACAGTCTGTCAGCAGTACAGTATATACAGTCACATGTTGGCATGAATGCTGACTTCACTAAAATAAATATCAAAGCAGAAAATGTGAAACCTGTTAATACTATATGCCTACCAGGGGACAATTATATTATTACAAATGTTGGCTTTTATCGCATAAACTTCATGCCTATACCACCAATAACAATGTTTTTAAGGTGGCAGTGACAACATATAATGTTCACTCAGGTGGGCTCCTTCCAGCAACACCGAGTCTGATCCGTTTATTCATAGTGTTCATATAATCAGACACATGCAAGTTCATGCAGCGCTGGCATGTCCAATCTGTCATTCAATCTGCGCTTCTGCTCTGCTTCAATAGGGAGCCAGGTGATTGCTCATCACGCACACCTGCTCCTAATCCCTGGAGTTCTGTAAACCACGCCCATAACACTACTCCACAGACAGCGCTAACAAACAATCCTCAGTGTATTAGTTATTGAAATATAATTCATTTTACGGCTATTTATTTTAAATATTTTTATGTAACTATATTTAAACTGCTAACTCATGGTAACCCCTCATACAGTAGCTATGTGACTGGCAGCTCAGTTATATTTAACTGCAATTGACTGATAAAAGCTGTTTAAAAGCTGAGGGTTCTATTCATGTGCAAGGATTAATCTACAAAAGGTGGTCTTCCTTATCTTACCTGGATGAATGTTTAGATAAAAATTGATACAACATATTACATTTTGAATATATTACTGCTTTTTATGGATGTCGCTGAATATCTAATATCTAATATACATTTTTAAAGACAGGTCTTAATTAAACTGTGACAGACCCAGCAGAGATGCCGGGCATCTTGTCTCTGAAGCTGTCATTGGGGGAAGGCATCTACCTCTCACATGCCACTCATCTGTGAGGAGGGCGCACAGCTTAAAGAAGCTAATTGCAAACTGCAGAGGCTGTATAAAGCTACAGACATTCCTAAAATATCCATATGTGTTCGTGGTTGTAATTAGTCTCCTCTCAATACAGGCAGATGGCTGCAGTGCATTTATAATGGGGCTTAATGCAGAGACCTACAGTACACTGTAGGTGGACTCACGTAACAATTTGGCAACTTTGGCAACAAGAGCTCAATAGTGAGTTCTGCTTTCCCTGCAAATTCCCATGCTAATAATAGAGCACTATTCAAGTCCGCCATGTATTTTGCTCATGCCCAGGGTCAAGAGATGAAATGTAAAATAAAATGTAAAATGAATTGTTTTGTAATGTAGTTAATCCGTTAAAGAAATGCAGTGAATTATGTTTCTAAGTCGTAAACACTGGGGTGTTTTAACATCTCATCCAGTAACAGTGTTACTGGATGGACTATTCTCTGGACTGGAGTATTCTCTGGACTGGACTATTCTCATAATTGTATTATCATACCGTTCTTAGAAATGAAGCACTTCATTGTGACATTAGAATTATTCTTGAGGACTGAATGATATATAATATGATAGCCCTAATAGCATGATGCTGTCATTATTTCTAACAGAATGCAATTGCCTGTTCATCTGTTGACAAATGTACTAATTGTTATTTGCTTTGGATAAAAGCTTCTGCTAAATTATGTAAATGTGAATGTCAATTTTTAGTTTCACCTTGCAGTAATCTCGTTATCTGTTCACTTCAAATACATGAAGTGCTGTGCAGGGGACATCTCTGCCCGCAGTAACTCCACAGCGCAACACAGCTTTCCAATGAAGATCTGTGGCCAGATATGGAACTGGAGCATGATAGACCAAAAACGTTTTGCATTATTGGAAGGCACAGGCAAAGTAACATTGTTTTAGAGGATAGTAACGGTAGAAGGAATAGAATAACATGCTTTTATGACTCACAAATACTATATAGAGTTTGACAAATCAGATTTTGGCTAACTATTCCAAGAGATTATTTACAGGTTTGAGAGCCCCTTTTTGGCCCCCCTTGACCCAAGGCCTGGTGATACCTGACCCGATCCAAAAATGTTTTTTTCTGTTGACCATAAATGTTAATAATGCATGCCCCAATTAAGAACTACTGTATCTAAGTCAGGTAAAAAAAAAAAAAAAAAAAGCCCTGCTATACCATTTCAATGAGTCAAGGACGCCTGTATGGCATTTGACCTTGAACAAATTCAACAGAAGTTTAATGGCCTTGTGGTGAACATGGCCCACAGTTGAAAGGCTTTTTACCACAGAGAGCTTGCTCTATGCTGGACACTGTCCTGCAGGTAAAAGGCACTAGGCTCTAGCTGTGCTGCCTTTGGCTGGGTGACTACAGACATAAGAGTCTGTGACAGTGACAGAGAGAGGGAGAATGTGCTTTCGGCTGCAGTCATAGGCTAAATGGACTAGGTCACAATAAAGATCATTTATTTAAAGACTACACAGTAAACGGGAGGGCAGCATTTTAAGCCGACATGGAAATGAGGCCTCCACATCTTCCGCTCTGTTGTTTCTAGCGGAAAGAGCAGTCATCGGCAGATTTAATGGATCACGGCGACACCTCCTCCAGAGCGCATCGCAAATGGCCAGTTCTCTCCCTGTTGTATAAGCAGGGAATGGCATCATCATTATGTCAGAAGTGCATCGCACTCACCGCTACTTTTTTTGTACCCGTATAAAGCATTTTCCTCTGCGCCACAGTGGGGTGAAACACAACATTTACTGTACCGTTATGCAGTCATGTGTTTTGCAGGCTAAACAGCAAAGTGTTGTTGTAGGTGGTGGCATTTTTCTTTGGCTTCCATGACAGCTTTTCATTTTATGCAACACATACGCATACATTTTTTTATTTTTTATTATGGGCTAGGATCCAGCGGCACTCTGAAAAAACACTGCGTCAAGAGTTGTCTAAAATGCACTATGATGATATATGGAAATTACTACTTTGCCTGCTGAAAACAAAGATGGCTGCAATTAAAGAATTACGCAAGGTTTTAAATTAAATCAGTGGTCATTCAAATCTGTATTCATATACAGAAGACAGAGGTTGTATGTAGAAAATGCTTCTAGTGCATTGAAATTATATTTATACATTTAACCCCAATGATATATTTTTTATTCTGTCTATTGAAGGATTGTCTACTTTTTTTTTTTACAAATTTTGGAGCGATAGCTAAAGGAATGATAAGTTGTCTTGTTCAATATTGAATATGAGCTCACATGCTAGGCACATACTGTAATGAAATTCATAAACTATTAAAATATATATACCATATATAAAATACATGAGCAGTATACTAAAATAGAGAATATATGCTATATGGTATTTTAAGCATGTATAAAAACTGCATCCCTTTGCTGGTTAACTGGTAACTGATTTTGCTTACAAGGATCCTAGATTATATAAAGACATGACTCATTTGCATAAGAACATCTGGAGGTGTTGTGAAGCACTTATATATAAATAATAGTAGGAGAGCAGCTCAATATTGGTATTTGAGTGAGGACAGGACGGCTCTTTCATAGGGATGATCCTGGCGGTTAGCATTAGCCATGGATAGAACCAGGACAGAACTTTCCTAGCATCTGAAACAGTCTCTCATATTCCCCACTACTCTATGAAAGCACATCCTCTCTTCTCTTTTGATCAGAAGGAGACATTTTTCTCCCTCTGCGATTACTGTGAAGTTGAGTCATCTAAAATCTAATCCTAGAAATAATAGAGATTATTCTTCTCCCCAGATATAATTTTTTTCCCAGCACTCCAATTTCTCCGGCACATAATCTTTTATCTCGCGTCACATTCAGGAGGTTGGCTGACATGTCCTGGTATCCATGTGCCATGAAGGAGCTTTCCGTCTGTTTCACTGAGATGTGGGGCTTTACATTTAAAGCAGCAGAAGACCAAATACAATGTGGTTCAAACACCTACAATTATAGCACAATTATAGTTTGCAGATAATAAAGCATACGTATTATGTAAAAAGTATTACATAATAAAACTTCTGTACTACAATATATATAATACTTGATATTACAATATTTAAAAAAAATAATGTCACCAATTTGGCACCAGGGTGGCAAGTGGCGCAGTGATAGAGCAGGACGTTATGTGATCAAGAACTGTGTCAGGGTGTCCTTGAGCAAGACACCTAACGCTAAATGGTCAGGTGGTCGGTGTATGAATGTGAGACAAATAATGTAAAACGCTTTGGATAAAAAGCCCTATATGAATGCAGGCCTTTGTGTTGTCCCCTGATTTATTAACACTATCGGCAAACAAAAGGTTACATTTTGTAAAATTGTACAAGCAAACCATTTCTGGTTATCAAGAATATGCTTACATGTAACATTAAAAAGCACGTCCCATATTCAGTGTGTCTGGTGTGCAAATTACCACCAATAATGGCAGCTGCAGTGGTTCCAACATGCTGGAAATCTTCCACTGCTGTGAAGTCTTTTCTGTCCAACTGCGTGGGAGATTACAGAGATCTTTTTCTAATTTGCATGGAAGAGGGATTCAATAGTCCGAAAAGTCACATTGACAGACAGATTAGCTACATTAGCCCAGTGGAGGAGAAAAAGCACATCCAACCAGTGGATTTGCTCTTTGACGGTATTGACTACATGATTCTATACATGAAATGAAATGCCTTGATACAGAACTACTACTCCAAACTATCCCATAGTTCTGGGAGGTGATGCCAGCTGTGTGTAATCTGGCTAACAAACAGAGAAGTGCTTTAGCATGACAGAAATATAACGGTTCATATCACTGTTCTCCAGATAGCAATGCAAAATAGAAATATGTTTCATGGGTGGGAGCTGGGACTACAAAATGCTGTCATCTCTAGTCTATAATGCATGATGTAATATGCTTCCTTGTTAGCTCCATGTCTAGACTAGAGTTAAGGCTGCACAATGTTGTCTGAAAGCATCACTGACATGTCAAATGATTTGGTAATCCCGTTCAAATTTGTAAAACCAAAATATACAATCATCACAATGTCATCAGTCACCTTATTACAGTGGTTTGGATAAACTATGAATGTTTTCTTCGGCCATTAGCCGCTAGTGCAATATGAGTTCTGTCCTGTAGGTTGATACACTGTGTGCCACTGCCTGTGTCCCAATTAAAGGTGGATCAGAGATTGTAAAATAATACACTTTATGTCAAATACCTCTCACTGTCCAATAGCAGTTTTTTCTATGTCCCCGCTAAACAAACAATCTGGTGTTTCTACACAGCCCTGACTATGGGAAAAAAAGAACACTATCCTAGCCTTGGACATGTGTGTTGAGGGAGCACTCTGTCATTGAAGGGAGAGGTGTTTTTTGTTTGAATGTCTGCATTATTTCTGCAGCTACTCTTACTACAACATTAATGTATCCAGGTGTGTAACATATCTAATATAGTGAATTAAAGGTGCTGTTCATTCATTTAAATACTGCTCATCTCTCGAAACTCATGTTAGTATTTCACAATTTATGGAAATGGACCAATTTGCAGATGGACGTCTAACGAATGTGTTAATGTCCGTGTGGTCTTCAGGTGCAATAGCCCAGAGCCACGGCCACCCTCTCCTGGCCTCAATGCCTCTGCTAGGACGGACGCTCAGAGCCCCAGCACAGCCCCCGCTGGAGTTCAAACCCTTCATGCCCCTCAGGGTCAGCGGCTCATCACCTCTCAACCTGTTCCCCAATTTCAACGCGGTGAGCTTTCATTTGCCTTATGTTTATCTGTTTCATGTGAAATAATGTGGCAGCATTTGTACAAAGTGTGTGTGCGTGTGTGTGCAATGCGTGTGCGGGTGTGTGTGTGCGCGCGTGTGTGTATGTGTGCATGCGTGTGTGTGTGCGCATGCGTGTGCGTGTGTGTGTGTGTGTGTGTGTGTGTGTGTGTGCGCATGTGTGTGCGTGTGTGTGCGTGTGTGTGTGTGTGTGTGTCTACCAGATGGACCCAGTTCAGAAGGCAGTGATCAACCATACGTTTGGTGTTGTTCCACCCAAGAAGAAGACCATCATCTCATGTAATATATGTCACCTGCGTTTCAACTCAACTGTAAGTGAACCAGTCAGCCAGCCCACCACCTTTGTGCCCCCCACCCCAATCCACACACACACACACACACAATATATATTTGTGTTTTTATAAAACGTTTGTGTTTTACATTTTTGCAAATGTTAAAAAGGTTGTAATACTATTATATTCACACAAACAGCAGTACGATCTCGCTATTTTGTTGTCTGTATAGTTATTAGACTATTTCTTGTGGGTTTTCTTAGTCTTAAGTTATAAGTTTTTATAAAGACATTGTCTTGATGTCACCTAAAACTTATTTGATGTGTAAGTAAAACATTCTCTGAGGCTGGGCTGAGAAGTGTACTTCCTGTAACACAATGCAACATAATATTCCTAATTTTGTGAAATTCATTCATTAGCTTGGCCAACTTCAGATAATACTGCTTTCAAATCCTCTCCGGTTTGGTCCAGTCACCACTTCCAACTATTGGCAGCTGAGAAGAAGTACTTTTGTTTCTCCTTATCGTCACTCCCAGTTTATATGGGTTTCATTTCCATGCTGCACTTTCTGTATACATACTGTATTTGCATTTATATTGTCATGAGAAACTTGGTGGAATGTCAATTAGCCTGTTGGAATTTGTTTTAGCAATATGGGGGCGGAGTCTGGAACCAGCCTATTGCAGTACAGTATATTAGTTAAATCCTCATTTTCTCTCTCTCTCTCTCTCTCTCTCTCTCTCTCTCTCTCTCTCTCTCTCTCTCTCTCTCTCTCTCTCTCTCTC
>JAODTR010090503.1:0-14007 GCA_025399935.1 Amblyopsis rosae | reverse complement strand
ACAACACAGCCCTCAGGTTCATGGGGGCACCCAAACCTCTCCACCACGATAAGGTGATGGTTCCCGGAGAGGTGAAATACAAATATAAAATAAAAAAACTAATCAGCAAAGATTGGATTCCTGCCACATATTTTCCCCTCTACCCATAAAAAGGTCAAGTTGCCTTGCCTGCAGTCAAAAGTGCTTTTCAACAACACAAACTTTAAAATAAAAGTATTTTTGTTAGGATACTTTGCCTCGTGTTATAACCAACAAATTGAGTAAGTTACAGAAAAAAGGTAACCAAAGTACACAATCATTTTGTGAATAAACCTAGCAAAAGCATATTTGGCAGACTACGTTAGCTACATAGCATTGCACTTCAGCATTTTCTAGACTTTACTCCCACAGACCCCTGATAGGACGGCACCCAATCAGCGGTCTCCTTTCCACCCATTTGTGTAGTGGGCCTAGTTTTCCCATTTATCACACTGACATGAGTGGCTTGTAGTTATTGCCTGGGTGTGGATTCCTTTATAAATACACTGTTATCAAAGTTAGACACTTGAAAACATTTTGAAATGTATAATAGGTGTTGACACTGCACTTTGCTGAGTTAAGTTGAATTAGTTAGAGGTGGCGCTATTACTACAGTATGCACAAAATAATATGCATAATTATTATGCAAACGTTTTACATATCACATTGACATCTTCATCGTTCAGCAAAGGTCACAAAACCATCTCGCCACCCTATCTGCCATCTTATTTTGAACATGAGCTCAACTGGCAATTTCAAGAGAGGCTATGTGGCTTAAAAATAGATTTATTCCAATGCTTCCAATGGCCTTTTAAAATTATAATGTAATGTTCGGCCATCATGCATCATTAGTGACTCAGGGGAGACTGCATTTTGACAGTACATAAATGTGGGCCACATTTCACAAAAAAATTACCTTGAGAGAGACAGAGAGCGAAAGAGAGAGAGAGAGAGTGGGGAGAGGGAGAGAGAGAGAGTGAGAAAGAACCAGAGAGAAGGGTCCAGCATTGAAGGCTAAAATTCACCTATTCTTCATTCACCAAGTCATCATTTTCAGTACATAAATAGAGTTGGTTTCATCAGGCCATAGAACAACCCAGTACAGATGACTAGAAACATGATATAGATGTTTGTTTACTTCGAAGCAGGTGCCAGGGGCAAAACTGAGAGGAAGAGAGATAGGTCTATTGTGTCTACAAGCTGGGCCATAACAGCCAATAAGAATCATTAACCACTGAGTGCTGAGAGGTGAGTGTGTCATTGCTGTTCAACAGGTGAACATCATTAACTCCTTCCACTCAGAAACTACAGCTGAGTGGAGATGTAGTGACATATCAGGCATGGTTTCGTCGCCAGACCTGAAAGGCTATACAGTTACTGCATCCAACCTGAGCCAGAGGGGAAGAAACAAAGAGCAACACATCTGGTTCTTCTCCACATTCCACCAGACATTCTGCTGAGATGGAAAGCTCTGGAGAGAATATAGAATTCATTGTGTACAGTGCACACCAATCTTGCTTTTTTTTGTTTTTTTTTTAAAGACATTCACAAGTCTGGGAAATCATATCTGTGTGATGGTATCTATGATATAATCTTCAGAGCTGTTTCATCTAACACAACAATTACTCTTTGGTCCTTTTAAATACAAACTGTCTTTTACTTAATTTTACAAGAATGAACTTCGTATTTGTTCCCCGGTCTATCACAAATACATTTTGAAGGAACATAATGTCATCAGTCAGAAATACTTTGGACGAACAAGTAAAGAGTTGAGTCGATCTTCCTAAATGAGATGCCAAGTAATTATATGAAAAAGGTCAGCACTATCTAGAAGGAGAAATTGAAGAGAGACAGATATTATATCCAGCCTCATGTATTTTCTGATTGACCTGATATGTGAACTCAAGGCCACTTCCTGAACTTTTTTATGTATGTCACTGAAAGTCTTGGCACACATGAACTCTGGTCAATGACCTTTTGTACTCCACACATAAGCATCACTGTTGCAAGAAAATATGCTTAGGCACTAAGGCAGCCACTCAAATCATGGTTATTCAGAAAAAAATCTTGAGACAACCGCCATAGGAACAACTACTTTTCAGGTAAGTATTTTCAGATAATGAATACATAATAGTTGTCAACTCGAGGTAACTGCATATACAAAACTGATGTTGCCTAGTTCAAGTTACTGTAGTCAAACAACTACATATTCCTCTTAGGAAGAAAGAGCAGGCAACAACTTTACCGGCATCCTTAAATCTTACTTAACACAGTCAATAGTTTAAGAGCATGCTTTAAATCCGCTACAAAAAAACATCCATTTACCATCTCTAGGGCCGTTGCTATGTCCAGGACTGTTCCAAGGGTTCATTCATTGGAACAATGCAGGGAACATTGCACGGAACATTGCAGGGAACATGCGACCTATAGACAGTATATTTCACAACCCCATCTTGAGTTGACAGCATTTCACTGAGGTGAAGTGACAAACAGTGACTAAACTATAGACAAGTGCTGCCGTTCTATCTGTAACAATGTCCTTGGAAAATAAAGCCACTCTAGACCTTAGCCTTCAGTTGACTCTCAGAGCACATCAGTAGGGGTGACATACAGTTTACGATAAAAGACAGATTTTTCCTGTGGTTTAATCTTAACATAGCCACAAACACAGTCAGCATTCCTGAGCTGGAAAACAGGAGCATCTTCTGTGACTAACATTCCAATACAGCATTTGCTATTTCCTCAGAGTGGTTGCATAAAGACTGTAAATGGTAAATTGTCTAGGTATATTGTAATCTTTCACCGGACCACTCCAACAACGTAAGATATCATTCTAGCAAAAACAAAGTTGGGAATTGGGTGTATGTACTACACAATTAATAACTACATTTGCAATACAGATGAGTGGATTTTAGAGTAGTAGTTTTAGTGTTTATTTATGTTATGTAACGTAATTATTTACATTCTACTCAAGCCTCAATAACTAAATATAACTTTCACAATAAGCCATCCTTCAGAGAAAATGGTACTTTAGACAGCAATTAGTGATAAAAGGGCAAATACGCAACTGTCTGGAAATCTGAGAAGAAAAATAGTATATGGTGATATCATCTGACAAGAATATGCAGCCAGTTGTACAGGCAGGCATCAGTCTCTACTTCCAGTACACTCCATTGAACAAACATTCCCAAAAGGATTAGTCAGTGTGTCCCAACCTAAAGTAGACTATGGTGGAACAGCTATGATCACATGCATGGATGTTGATGGGAAGTTTCAACATTGGGATCTTGAACCTAAGTCTGCAGTCAGCTATATCTTTAAAGTCTCGTGAAATCTACTGACATGAAATCAAAATGGGAATGCATTCTAAGAGAGGAAGAATGGCGTGCATTTGGAACATAACATAATGCATTATGTTGTGCACAATTTAGTGCATTACACAGTACACACATGGATTTGTGTGTCATCCTGTTTTATTTAAAGTTATTACATATAGGCCTAAACATTGGTTTCCATAATCATGTCCACTGGAACATAGTGATGCTGAATTTTATTGAAAACGTCCTTATCTCAATGTAAGTATATATGCACTGATATTTAGAATGAATGTTGTATCTCAATGTATTACACTCCATCATACTGGTCAAAGTGTCATAAGATAACAGGAAACCCTTTATCTAATGCCGTATATTAGAATTAGACGTATGCCTTTTGACAAACAATGGAAACATAAATACAGTGGCCAAAAAGGAGATATCATTCTGAACATCAGCATGTTGAATATTCAGATAAGGAGGCTGCACATTCAATGGTTTATATCACATTTAGATTTGATCAAAATAACATTCATGGTCTTGATAAGAGGAGCCATTCACATCAATGTGTGTCCGCCTCACCACAAGAATACCACATCACCAACCACCCCGGTGCTCTGGAAGGATTGCTGAGTCCTGCCAAACCCCAAATAACTTCACAATAGCATTGTGTCAAATGAATGGCCAGGGAGATGGTTAAGTAATTTAGCAGACAAACACAGTGACGGAGAAGAGCTGATAATTAAAGACGTTCTATCGCTGCCGGCCAGCCTATCGGACAAACAGAATTCGACAGCTCACATGCACTCTGTATTACCCTCCAGGTGCAGCTATGAAGAGATCATTAGCTGTTACAGGGAGGAGTGAAGGATTAGTGGCCAGTGTGCTGCTGTTAGGTTCTTTAACTGGCTAATGTGATGTGATTTCTTTCCTGGCTGTTGGAGTAAATGAGCACTACGCCTTGCGGTAAAGGCCTCATGAGGAGTGCATGTCTGGGTTTTAAACCCAACAGCTGCATCTTCATGGTAAATGAAGATGCAGGATTCATCTAGGGCTCTCTGTGTGTGTGTGTGCGCGTGTGTGCGTCTGTGCATGTGTGTTGTAGAAAGCAGGGTTGTAACATGACCCCACCATCACCTGCTCCTGATAAACAAAGAGTTCATGGGTGATGGAGTCTCTATTTCCCCTTCCCTCCCCTGAACACACACACATCCTCCCTCCACATAAACTGAACCTCAATGTGATCTCAGCACAATAGCACACCTCTGTCTGTAACACACACACACACACACGCGCTAATGGTAAATCCCCCGACAACACATTATGCAATGTAACCAGAAGGTGTACACTTCTTCTTGAAGAACATTACAGCAACTTCCAAATGTAAATTTGCAACTTCTCTCTCTCTCTCTCTCATATCCTGTGACTTAGCCTGTCACCATGGAGATGAGCTCCGGCCTCACCAGTGCATGCACTGCAGTAGACATTGAAGAACAGAGAGGTACAGCTCCTATACGAATATACCCCTTGCATCTGCGAGGTCTGTAATCCATCGACAATTGCACCAATATGTGTGTTGATGCACGCCCTTTAGTTATAGCCATTTATGCAGAAAGTACAGCTCAGAGACACACGATGCAAGCCATGCGTGAATATGACAGACATGTTAAGTTCATGTGTATAGCCTATAAAATAAAAGTCGTCCGCATAACTTTTACACAGTGGACCACGACAAATGACTAATGTTTGTATTATGAAATATATGTATTTTGGGAAAGAGCCGCAATATATTCAATACATGACAGCTATCGACATTTTCTAAGAAACAAACAAATGGCATTTTATTTTATATAATTTCATTCAATTCTGAAGTGTGTACTGACAACGGCAGGTTATTGACACATGGAATCATCATGTGAAGATATGTTCAGGGCTGGCTACAGATATTCCCTTTTATTGCAAAAACAGGGCTATGTAATGTTTAATATTAACAAAGAATAAGCAAATACGCATTTCCAATACGCCTGGATAAAATGAATAAACATAAAGTTTATGATAAATGCAACCGCAATTGAGATTCTAAAGTATCACTTAAGAGCATATGGTGCGAAAAAGTTTAATTCAGATTATTAAGGTTTCATTTAAACCACTGGACCAATTTAGTACTCAATGTCATCTAAATAACAGCAATACAAGCATTAAGTCAATTATATTCCTTACTCTGAAACTTGGGACTTCCTTTCCGCTCACTATGTGGAAGGTCTGCGAACTGCACCCGATGTCCCGACATATTTCGTTTCCTCTCGGGTCAATAGCAGGACTGCAGTGCTCGACCAGTAGCCTAGTACTTTCAAAGTATCCGGCGGCAGTCTCCCTTTTGAATGACGCCCAGAGAAGCCTTTAAAAGCACCGCGGGCAGCGTCTGTCATTGAGTTCCGTCCGTTGAGTTCCGTCGATTTCTTCGCTGTGTGCATGCCAAGTCAGCCGAGACCAGTATACTGCAGTAGGCTGTAGTCTTCTCAAATGTCAACCGACCCTCACCTGCCGTGAGTGACCGAGCATCTGGTGGTAGGCTCTGTAGCCTACTGTGGTCCGTCTACGCATTAGGGTGAGGCACATAAATGTTTCCCTTAGCACCAGGGGGAAGAAAAAACTTTTCCCCCGATGAACACGACTGCAGAGTTACGTCATTTTAAACAGAGTCATATAACATTGAGTTAGGGCTAGGCTATAAGATACTAGCCTATAGAGCTCTGCAATAGACATTTAACCTACAATGTGAGTCGTTTTATAAATAAAGCATAGGCCCAATATTCTTATGGTTTTTGCACCTACAGTAGCCTAGCCTACCTAATCTATATACATTTGGCCTCGGCAGGAATAATTAAATAGCCAAACATGTTAAAATATACTTTTCTAAGGTAGAACATTCTACCACGTTGTGCAGTGAACATTCGCAAATGCAATTTAGAGTGACGCTAACTATAGGCCTGAATATTATAATAAAGCCTAGTTTGCCATCTAGTGGTTATAAAGTAGAACGTAGCCTATGGTGGTTGTAATCGGTTATTATTACCGTCTTGATTTGAGGTCAGTTTTCCATCTGTGGTTATCGCAAACCACCCTCATAGCACTTTTTTCAGTGTTGGGGCATTAATTTCCTGGGTGCAATGAGCATTTTCGAATGATTTATAGACTTTGTAGTTTGTAAAAACGACATTATTGACCCAAAATAGATGGTATAAATACGGGGCAATATAAAATAAAGAAATATTCAGAACTATGTCTAAAATTATTTATTTAAAAACTCACCGTCACATACCATAAGCAGGCATATGCTAATAGAAAAATCAACTTTCAGCAATATGCCGCTGAGGCAAATAAATATGTGCACAAGCAAAGGAAGCTTTAAAACTCCATGAATCATTAAACATAATTTAACTGTCCGACAATCTCTTAAAAACAAATATATGTACAAAGAGCATGTGCACTGCACTTCCCTAGACAATAACGTTACACAATGTTACAGCGCGTACAATTCGAGAAGAAAGTGCAATTAACAGTTTGCGACTATAACAGCTGTCCAACAGCCTTTAAAAACAGGCCTACACGATGCTTTCACGTTGCTTTCACATTGGCCCATTTTGCTCGATGTACATCTTGGAGAGTGAGGCTGCCATAGACTTGGCCAGTTCCTCGTCGCGTTGTCTTTGCATGTGCGAGTGACGACACCAGTCCTCATATTCCGGGTTGGGGAGACATCTGTCCAGGAGGACGTCGTAGTGGCCGTTACTGAGCCAACTCAACCATATAGCTGGTGTAGAAGCATCTTCCTCACCTAGATAGTGAACCATTGTGGACACGGTGGGGCTTTCCATACTCCCCCCAGTGGTCAGGTGGATGTTGACGTTCATCATCTGGCTCATGGCAAGCAGTTCAGGATAACCAGCCCAGGCTCCGTCCTGGGAGGCATTTATCAGGAACTCCCCAACATCCCCTTCGATTATGGGGTTAAACTCGTCCAGGTGGTCGGCTATATGGTGCATGGTTTGCTCTCTCAGTTCTTTGTGCCTCGTCTGGTCTCCGTATATCGCTTTGCACACGGCTCTGTACAGACAGTTGCCGTCCGGGATTATATGGAATCTGTATTTGCGCCTCTCCTGGAGGTACTTGTTTTGTTTCTCCACCTCCGCCAAATACCGGGTAACTTTTTCGTTAATACCATCCCTTTCTGTAGTGTTTTCCCGTAGGGCACTCAGTTCTGAATCCAGTGCCTCGTTTGAGGTAAAGTCCTTGTCACAAATGTCACTAACCGGAAAGCCATTTTCACCTGGGAGGTATTTTGTCTGTGGAGTAGAGTGTGCATTCTCTTCATTCAGTGAAGTCCAACTGTCCCGTTTGTAATGTGGTTTTGGAACTGGAAAATCACCATTATCAACCGCATTTGAACTGTCCACCACCCTCCGAGTCCTATATTCTACACTTATGGGTTGTGTAAAGTGGTGGCTATCAAACGCTCCGTTTTCTATCTGGTCTTGACAGTCACCTAAAAGTTCAGTTCCGTTTCTCAGTCGGTCTATGAAGTCCAGAGCTTTGTATGAGCCACACCTATCAGATTCAGTAGACATCCGTGATGTGGTTTTGCGGTCATAGTCAAGAGACCGCGTTGTCCTTGACCCCCTCACAACGTGTATCGGTATAGACTGCTTCACGCCATCAGGTCGACGGATTACGATCTCGGCAGTCGACTTGAAGTAGACGGGCTTCAAGGGTGAAGCTTCATAGCAGGAAAAGGCAGGCATGTTTGCGGAAGCCGCCGTTTCTTTTCCCGGACCCTCGTTATTTGACAAAAGTGTCGATCGTTCGTCGCCCTGTTTGTTAGCAGTAGACGTTGCAATGATCAAACTGTCAGATCCGCTAGACACAGTTACTAAAACTTTCCGAGAGCACTTCGGATAGTGGGTCAAGGCACTGTTGTACAACTGCATTTTGAACTTGTCCTTTATACTTAGCGCTGTAGCCCCCGTGTGTTAAGGAAAGCTGACAACAAAATCTAAAAATACACCATGTCAACGATAAAAGCAATGTTGTGTGGGGAAGTTTCCATGGTCCTGGATTCCGCGCCTGTTGTCAGAAAGGAGTAGACAGTCGAGTTTGGTCAACTTGCGTCATTGCAGTTGCGGTGGGTCCCCCCTAATTTTAGACATAAAGTGTAACTGGAACCTCGCCTCTTACGGATCTTGTCATAGTCCACATAAAGCACTAGGCCTACATCACAGTAGAGTGTACGACACGACGAGAACGCGAAGGATGTGATGTGTCACAGCACACTTTAAGCTTCTCCCAGAAGTACGGACAAGTTGGGATGGCGTCGTTTAGTCGGAATGCCTAAAGCTTGCCAAAACAACACATTTACGCACACAAATTACGCGCACCGTCAAATGAATGAAAACTGTCACTTAACGTATTGACAAACACATTTCGGTAATAATAATGTATTGGTATAGTTTTCCAAAATATAGAGAGAAACTTTCAGTCACGGGCATGTTATAGGCCTAGCCTACAACATATTGATATATGGATGAATACGTAGTAGGTTCGCTGGTTTAACAATCAGCGTTGACCTTCCTGACAGGTGTCGTGCCCAAAAGTGACTTGCTGATTAAAAGTTATCACGGTATGTAAAACTGCATTTTATAGATATATTCCAACATTTTTAGCTGGTAAAAATGAATGGATTAATTATAACCTAAGGCACAAAACAGGTGAAATACTATAAATTAAGTACATTTTAGAAATATTATTTTTTTGTATCTAGATGGCCTATATGAACATGTTAGTTAGACAGCCTATTTTTTCGAAATGTCTATGCTAAACAAGGATATTTGACATAAACAAACACACATTTTATGCTACATTAATTCTAGACAATATATATTTCGAAAGTATACTGTAGTCCAACTAACATGATGGTCACCTAAAAAAATTTATATATTTTTTAATTATCCTTAAGTATTTCACATGCTCTGTGAAATGTCACTTTTGGGCATGACACCTGCACACACTATTTAAGAGAGGGGGGGAGGGTACACACATAGCACACGTGGGTGGCCAAGATATGAACATCTACCCCATTATTATTTCAGTAATATAACATTTTGAAGGCGTAATACATAGTAACTTATTACAATTCCTGAGTAACTTGCCCAACACTGGTCAATACATACAATTAGCCTCTCAGTTAATAATTAATGTGTTACCTGTCCCACATGTAGGCTATTACACAGTACACACACAGGCTATATAGTTGTGCCAGATTGACCAACACAACCATGTTAGCTGACATGTGACAAATGCTGGTTGAAGAATGGGATGCCATCCCACAGCAGTGTGACCAGGCTGGTGGCCAGCATGAGGTGGTGCCAGGCTGTAGTGGCTGTGTATGGTTTTTCCACATGCTACGGACGCTCCATTGTTAAATGAATAAAATGTTACATTGCCAATATGTCTTGTTTCTTCAGACGTCAATCATCCAATCCACCAAACAAGAGTCAACAGCAAATAAAAGCTTAGGCATTATCAGAGGTTTGGCAAATGTCCAATGGTAGATTTATTTCCATGAAGCATTGATACAGCTAAATCTACCACACACATTTCTCGCATATATATACAAACACACACACACATATATATATACATACACACATATATACATATGTATACACACACATATATACACACATATATATATACACACACACACATACATATATACGTTGAACAAAAACAAACGCAACATTTGTTTTTGCCCCCATTCATCATGATCTGAACTCAAATATCTAATACTTTCTCTATGTACACAAAAGGCCTATTTCTCTCAAATATTGTTCACAAATATGTGTTAGTGAGCACGTCACCTCACAGGTGTGGCACATCAAGATGCAGATCAGACAGCATGAGTAATGCACAGGGGTGCCTTAGGCTGGCCACAATAAAAGTACTGTATTAGATATTTGAGTTCAGCTCATGAATGGGGGCAAAAACAAAACTGTTGCGTTTGATTTTGTTGTGTGTATATGTATGCATGTATGTACACACACAATATATACATAAATACTATATAAAATAATGGTTAAGGCATCATGGATATATCTGAACTAATGTCACACAAATTCAACAAGACTGTTCTAATACATTTAACTGTAATGGAGTGATACAAGGCATTACAGCTGACTAAAGTCACAAAAGACGGTAAAATATACAGAGTTTAAAATGAATATATTTTATTCAGTCTGCAGTAAAATGACAGCAGTTATGTGCACACATGAATAAACCTTTGATAACACACATGCATATTGTTCCACTGATAAAGTGTTATCGTTCTTTGGGCTTAGGTTTGCTTCCAGACGCCTCCATCAAACATAGCAGTTGTCTCCTTCCCTCAAACAAAAGGATACTGGCTGCCATGGCTGAGTTCAAACTGTCCACACAAGCAACCACAGGAATGAGCAGCCGTTCACCTGAGGTTCTCTCAGCCAACTGGACCGCCTCCAAACTTAACCCGTGTGTCTCTCCGCCGATTACCAGGGCGGTGGGGTTGTGAGCCCACCTCTCGTGGTACTGCTTGGCGTCTACTCTGGGAAGTTGGAGCTCGACGTCGCTGTCGGAATCAGAGTCTGACTGGTACTCCTCGTGGTGTGTCCTTCCGCTAACCCAGCCATAATCACCGTGCTTGGCGGACATGTTTGACTGGGGCTCTGCTGCCAGCGTCGCTCTCTCAGAGCTGCTGCAATTGTCCGCCACGTGAACGGTCACCGCTTTAGGGAGGAGGCTTTCGATGTCATTCCAGCTCAAACAGGGGTAGATAGGCAGACGGAAATGTGCTCCCATTGCCGCACGCAACACTTTTGGCTCCCACGCATCCACACAGCCTGTTAAGGTATATATAGAACATCAAGTTCCAATACAAGTAACCATTTGCTGGCATCAGGCATTCAATTAGTAATTAGCAATTATTTATTAGATCCACTAAAGGTCAGTATTGAATTACCTGCATATGAACAACATGAGTGAAACATTTGCAGATGTATCTGTATATTTGCACATAACTAGGTGGCTGTGTGTGGATATTTATATAAGCATGTATCCAAGAAGGATAATTTTTTCTGTAATTTCTTTTATGCAATCTGAATGTCCATACAAGTAGTCTAAATGCTAGAGATCAATATAGCCTAAACATTGGGCTGGCCGAAGTTACCCAAAATCACTATTAATTGAACATTGTACCTCGATTACAATTAATGAACGATTTGGCTTTGTTTGGCTTTTGTTTGAGTTTCTCCATTTGCTTCCATGCAGCTGACTGGAGGGTGTGGGGTCACGTGACTACACACACTGCAGTTAACACTAAACATATAATTGTAGTAGTAAATATGTGATAATGTAGAAGAAATACCTATTGTTTAGCTCTTACTCCTCAAACGAAATGTAGAAAAACAATGTTTGCACATTATCATGACAAATAGCCTTATATATTTTGTTATTTGCATTAGCATGCAATATCTTAGTCATGCTATTGTACTGTAATATCAGTTGGCTGTAATATCCAGTCTTAAAAACCAGGCTGAACGCCTTCGGTACAATGTAGTTGTGTTGTTATTAACTACAGTACAGCTGCCTGACATCAGATGTGATTGAGCATAAATGCATCATGTTGTATGAACTATTGTGTGTCAACATTGCGGAGCCTACCCTTTGTGAGCAGGACACTGTGGCATCCAGCAGCTGCAGCACATCGTAGGATGGTCCCCAGGTTACCAGGGTCTCTGATATTGTCACATATTAGAGTCAATGGCACAGAGTGACCAGTCTCAGGAAATATCAGACGTGTAGGGTCTGGTCGTGAAAATATGGCTGCAGGTGAGAAAATGGGAAAATTCAATTAGCCAACGTGTGTAACTCTACCCCAAAACAAAACGTAATTAACACCTTACAGTAGGCCCACCTATCACTCCTTGTGGCGCCACAAGGTCGGACCAGATCTTGATGTCCTCAAACTTCACTTTGACTAGAGTGGCCCGTTTCAGTTTCTCCACTGGAAGCTCTATCAGCCGATCGGCTTTACTGAAAAACACCATCTGGGGGTTGGCACCTGCGTCTAGGGCATCACAAATCAAGCGTCTGCCCTCCAGAAGGATTTTACCTTGCTGCTCCCGAAAATTCCTCGAACGGGCAACACTGGCCACCCTCCTAATGGAGTAGGATATAAGTCAGAAAACGGATACTAAGTTCTCAATGCACATGCCTAATGATGGAAGGACACTTTCTTCATTACTTAAACACTCACGACAGCCTTTTATCTCCAGGAAGAGCCCTCTCATACTGCAATCCGCCAATCTGGTTCTTTGCAATAGACACATTTGAATGTTCTAGTGTAGTGTGCGACGACAAGCGGTTTCCTGTGCTTCTCGAAGCAATGAACGCAGTCTCATATGAAGTATCTGTGACAATTCTGTTTGGCTCCCTGTTGCTTTTTTTTCCAGGCTGTACTATTTTTCCCTGGTCTCTACCAGGAAATAACACCTTAACCGGCTTCCTTCTCAAACCTCTGACATATCTTATTGACTGCAGCATGAAATTGCTTCCCCTCGCTGCATTTCGTTCGAAGGAAAGAAAACACATCATGCTTCTTATGTACGCCGCCATTTTTGCTGCTTCGTCTTCTTCAACACTTTTTATTGGTGAAACAAAATTATTAATGTACCGGTAGCGCCATCTAGTGCAGACAGATCTACAGATTTACATCAAATCAATATACAGTATATGTTTTTGTCAAAACAGAATACTCAAAATGGAACGTAGATAAATGCTCAAAGCAGATTCCCTGCTTGTGGTTAATCTTGGACAGTACAAAACATGATCAGTATTTTTTGGAGATAATTGATAGGCAACCTCCGTGAAATTGACACCGCATATAATGTGAATAAAAAGTATTTTGATTCGTTTGTGCATTGTTTGTGCACGCAAACTAAGAATGTGCGCACAAACCGTTTTAGAGAAATTTAAATGTTTTCTCTGCGAAGATGTGACGTCCTCAACCTCAATAATGTTAATCACTTTTAACTTATATTCATTTATTGTGCATCATATGTGCACGTTTGTGCAAACAAAACAAACATTTATGCATCATTTTTCATTGAGGCTTATTTAATGTAAACAGATGACGTCATCATCCTGTTTGCCTCAAGCTAAAATGGGTTAAAACGTTCTTTGAAACGGTATGCGCACACATATTGTTTTTTGCGTGCACAAACGTGGACAAACGATGCACAAACGAATAGAAATAATTGTATTCACATTCTTTTCATATGGGGTGCCAACTTCTTAAAGGGTAACCAGTAATGATCATGTCATCTGAAAAGTGGAGAGGAGGAAATAAAGAAGAATTAGCCAACTAACACCAATGGATGTAAACTGTAAACATAAAACTGTTCCAGATTACCAGAATCATAATGTCCCACTATAGCTACTATGGTTTGTAAACTGGGAAAAGTCAGAATAATAAAACAGACACAATTAATATTTTAACGAGCATATATATGGTTCTCAGCAGGAAACCGATGGAGTGCCTACTCCGGGTAGGGAATGAGTTCTTACCCCAAGTGAAGGAGTTCAA
>JAODTR010090471.1:0-14009 GCA_025399935.1 Amblyopsis rosae | reverse complement strand
ACAACACAGCCCTCAGGTTCATGGGGGCACCCAAACCTCTCCACCACGATAAGGTGATGGTTCCCGGAGAGGCTAAAATATTGTTATTCAAGTATTCCTTTTTTTCCCCTTTCACATAATGCATGCATGCATGGTTTCCCATTAATCCCTACTGTCTCTGTATAAACCCACATATTAATGTCATTCCCTACTGTTTTGGACTATATATTTTACTAGATTGTCTGGACCCTTGCGAATGTAACAAGATCGTTTTTGATTGTTTTCGACTACCGGTATGAGTACTGTTATTGGTGGTCTAGTGGACTACTACTCACTTCATATGTGAGTAGTTGACTCAAAGTTAAAAGTGTTGATTGTACTTGCCTGCCTGAAAACCGGTTATGAAACAATTATAGTTGAGTGTTTTGAATTTGAGGTTTTGAGAAAGAGTATTGGAATACTTGCTGGGTAAAGCCTCCTACAGTAGTATTCAAAAACTGCAACATGGTTTTGGGGACAGCCCTAGCTTTAAGGATGAACTGAAAATTTTTCCTTGGTGTATTGTACCAATAAAACACTGATAGATTGGCCAACGTTAAGCATTCATTTCAATGCACTAAAAAAATGTGGAACTAACATTCAGCACTTCCATGTAGTCAGTAGAAATTGAAAACCAAGTATCAGTATTCTAATAACAACACCAACACATTAAGCCAGAGTAGATTCTACCTTCTGAAGCGTTCTACCCGCCTATGCATGTCTGGCCTCTCACATGTATCCCGTCCTAATAACACAGTAAGTCTTGCTGTGCGATTTCTGTGGTGCTCGTGCGCACCTTGCGTGACGATGCGGAGGCAGATGAGGCTGGAGAGGATGCGCGTGTGGGGGCAGGGGCTCCGGTACAACGGGCTGCTCCTAACCACTCCGGCATGGGAAGAGGGCAGAGCAACCGGAGGATTAGTGGGGCACAGCGGGGACAACTGGGCTGAGGGCTTGGATACCTCTTCTCCTATTCGCCGCAAGGTGGCGGTAAGAGCTACGTGCTGAAAAGAAATGCACAGGGTTATGGTCTGAAATCGTAAATTACTATTAACTGTCAGAAAGAAATATCTGTCTCAACTAGTAATATGCATTACTCATCATCTATATTCTGACGATACTGTACTGTCTCTCAATATTGCTTATATCAGTTTGTTCTTTCTCTAGCTTCAATAACACACATAATGCACCGCTGAGCACTATAGCTGTGAGGGATGATTGAGCTATGTCCACCGCTATAGAGACTTGACATTGTTGTCTTCTCGGTAGAAGAAAGCTCCCTCCAATATCTCCACAGGGACCAC
The DNA here is from genome assembly GCA_025399935.1 of Amblyopsis rosae. Taxonomy (NCBI): domain Eukaryota; kingdom Metazoa; phylum Chordata; class Actinopteri; order Percopsiformes; family Amblyopsidae; genus Amblyopsis; species Amblyopsis rosae. The sequence continues at coordinate 12,687 of JAODTR010090471.1, read as the reverse complement.
TGTCACTGTACGCCGACACTTTATGGACTCACTGGATCACTGTATGCATTGTGGCCTAGTGCTGCTTGGGGCCACTGTCCTTCTGGAAGGACCTATGAACCTATGGGCCCTAGGGGAGTGTTTAGCCTTTATAATGAGCTGCAGCTAGCTACTTAGAACACATGGAGAGCAAATATATGAACGAAATTTTGAAATATATCGTGATATACATTTTGGCCATATTGTCCAGGCCTAGTTTGGATCAATGGAGACTCAAGACACTCAAGAGAGGGAGGGAGGGGATTCAATAATATCTCTTTAGGTCTGAAGCACGTCATGAAAGTGTTCCTGTGAGATGTCTGGTAGATAGTACAGTAGTACAGTGCACCGGTGCGGCAGAGCTCTGCATTGAAGAAGGTGTGTGCCCGTGTTCCTTGCTGCGCGACACGCAGGGTCAAACTGATACAACACCACATGCAGCAGGTGCTGGTCACAGGTGTGTGACTGTGTTGTACAGCGCCAACGAGCCGCTAGCTGACCCGCTGGGCTTCCGATTAAGTTAATAGAAGTGTACCTGTGTGCTGTTGTCCAGGTGCCTCAGAGTCCAGTAGATGAAGCGCAGGACGTTTAGAAGTAGCACAGGCTCTGACGAGGGTGTCTTATGGAGCTGATCTGCCAAGACCGGGAGCACCTGGTACAATAAAAACCAGCATCACATGTCAGAAATAGAAGTACACTGCCAACTTTAATTTGTTACTTAAAATATACATCAGGCATGCAAACTGGTTATGGGTAAAAAAGGTGAAGAAGACGCGTGAGCAAAACAGTCCAGCTAGAAGGACGGTCCCGACAGCTGGGAAGGGGGAGCAACAAATGCTCTGTTTGACGAGTGACAGACGACACACACATACACATGCTGACATGGCACCAGCCTGTACAGAACAGTGGAGCTCAGATTACACACACACACACACACACACACACATATGTAGGTTTCTTTGATTATTGTGGTTATAAAGTTGGGGGTGGGGGTCTTGGGGTCCAAGATTTTTAGTGTCATTCCTGCATTCTGGTGATTTATTTTGTGCATTTTGCATCAATTTAAGATGGAAATTAATGCAATACATTATATTATGAATATCACATTTTCTCATTTATTATCCCTGCTTAGTCATCACATATGCCTGATTTACTTTACTGTTCACCTCCGTAAATGTGCATGTGGCACCTATTAAATCAATGATGAATGTATAACTGTCTTTACACATTTATTAACCCCTGCACCTTAATAGCTTGTATGATGTTTCTAACTCAGTTATAAACAACTGTGCTGGTTGCCAGCTCCAAACACCATGAATGACACTTTTAGAATTTTATATTTTAGAAAGAATAAATCAGGGCACATATTTTTCCATACCGTCTCATGTTTTTTTTTACTATAATTATACAGACCTGGCAATTACTCAAATTTCACACTTATCCATACTGCTTGTTATAAAAGCTCACAAACTAAAAGGGCAGCCCCACCAGGTACACAACTGTACTTTAAATCTGCTCTGACAAAAACCTAATGTCCTAGTTTGGCCCTGCGTGGACAGCAATCGGACATGAAACTCCGGCTACCGCTGGGCAGTGCGCAACTCTGCACAGCTGTGCTGGCCACCACACTAGCTTGCGGTGTAACCCAAAAATATCATGGCGCACTTAAAAAAAGTGAAATGCCAAATGTTTTGGTAGCAAATGCCCTAAAACATAATAGCCTAATGAAGATAGTCTTAACTAAATGTTACCTTAAAGGAATAAGGAAGTCTGACACTGGACAGTAAGCGTTTACATTGATGTTTACATTCATTCACAATACTAGGCCTATGCATATTGTGAATATATTGAATAGGCCTAATTTCTGCTGGCCAAAAAAGAAAAAGTTTCACACTCATTTCGTTAAAGCGCTTCTTGACTCGTATTTTAACAGCGCACATTCTGTGTCGATTGTGCTCCTTTTGTGTGTGCAATGCAGCCCTGCCACTCTCACTGATTGGATGAGGCGTAGGACTTTGCTTGTCCAATAAAAAGGCCGGAAATAAGAGCAGCTTGTGTTTATATTCGTGTCTGAACTGCAATGCCACGTCAAAACTTTGGAGAACAGCTAACCTTAATGCACCGCTCATTGAGCAGAACCTCTGGTGGCAAACACTGGTCAGGGTCTAGCATTTTGTCCCCAGACAATGTTGAGAACGGCTGTCCATCAAGTAGCCATTCCAATAGAAGGGCCAGAAGATTTGGAGGAGTGAAACTTGGACTGCCCTTTTAGAAGGAACATAAAATTAGCTTTACAATCCACAGAAAGAGCGAAAACAAAACACAGGAGTGATATCAGCAACACCACCTCCACAGTCAATGCAACACTTTGATTGATTAATCGATCAATCATGTTAGTTGCCACAAAGTGCAGATGCTTCCAGCCTGGGTTTGGGTGAAGTGTTTAGCCAGGCTAAATTAAGTGTGTAATGTTTTCTCTACAAACACATTAAGACTAAATGAGGCCATGTCGCTGTTTAGAGCAAACACAGCTGATTGGAAACAGAACGACTGACAAACAGACCTATAAACAAGACAAGGGGAAAGCGGGAGCTCGCGGTTCGGCACAGCTTTTAGGTTTACCTTGCTCACTCGTTTACCAGCAGGTCTTTCTGGCTTAGATTGACTAGACGCTGCCAGCGGGCTCTTCATACACACAGTCTGTTGTTCCCTCTGTGCCATGCTGTGTTCATATTTCCTCTATGGTAAAGCACACAATACAAAGTATTCCACTCTTCTATATTTACAAGCCTACAGTGTTGTTAGGCTCTTCATTATTAGCAACTAACCATTACGAATAATGTTTAGCAAATACACACAGCTCAGGTGTTATTGATATACTGTGCCACGTTATGTGTGAGCATCTGTACATCTGATGTGTTGCTACCTGTAGGTTGTCTAGTCTAGCCTGCACCTTCTTGGACTGGCTCTCCAGCTGCTTGTTCTGTTCACTGATTTCATTCATCTACAGGTTCAAAACGAGAGTGGTGACATATTGGAAAACTGACTCGACACATTGTTATCGTGTCGAGATGTATGTATGTACTGTAGAGCTTCAAACACTACAATAAAATACACATATACATCAATTATTAGTGTACAAATACAGTTTGAACTAAAAAGTGTAAAATCACAATTATTACTATTTATTGTCTGTTCTGTTCTGGAAGCCTGGTAATAGTAAGGATGCACACAGGTGTCTTATGTCAGACTGCCCCCTTGTGGTCAAAATTAATAACTACTGGTACACATTAAACTAGCTTCTGTTGATGCAATGTGAGAGTTTGTTTTGCACGTCCAAGTAGGCAATTTATCTGACTTTTTTTAACCAAAGAGACAGTTATTATAATTACATATTAAGTATTAAAGAGCAGGTAGGTGGGTATCTTAAATGTTTAATATGTTTTGTATACTATCTAATCCAGTGACAGCTGGTCCTTTCAAAAACAGGGTCTATGGGGCCGTGCTTCTGTTGGTCTCGTCAGATACGCTGTTCACGAACGCCAATATCAGTATTGCTAAATTAAGGTTCGATAAGGGATATAGTGCAGATGCTGTACACCAAGTACTAAAAAAATAGCAGCGTTGTCATGATATATACTTTAGTAAACATCAAAATATGTATTTTTTATTCAAACTGGGCTTCCCCTGTAGTCTTGGAGCAATCGCCTCTGATCTAATAACATTCTCAGGGATTAAGAATGTACTACATTAGCATATTGTATAGTAATGACATCAACACATTTTGGAATTATAAGCAGCAGCAGGTGTGTGTGCATGTGTTCAATCCTCACCCGCCTTTTCATGCTATCATTTATCTCCTTAATGGTATCAAAGCTGCATCTGAGCCTCCGGATTTCCTTGTTCTTCTCTCTGATAATATTCTTCAGCTGGTCCAGTTCTACCTGGTGTTTCTAAACACACACACACTAATAACAAACAGATATGCTACACACAAACATATTACCTGGAAGCCTCATGCTGCTGACAAAACTGTTCACTTGATGGCTTTAGGCCTATAGCACCCTCAGAACCCAAACAGTACATGATAGTACAAGTGGCTGTGCGTGTAGTAATAATATTACTATTAGTTTCAAAGACATAAATAACAGCCTTTTCTTAACGCTTGTATCAACCACAATGGGACAAACTTTTCCAACACGATGTATTGACAGAACATGGAAGCTTTCTCCAGAGGGTTTACCTCACCTGCTCTACAGCCAGGATACGTGCGTGGACATCCTGCTCCAGGCCATTGAGTCTACCCATGACTTTTTCCTCCTGTTCCAGTCTTGCCTCTCTCTCCTGGAGCTTCATCTCCCGCTGCTGCTGACCCAAACGCTCTGTCTACACACACACACACACACACACACAACGTATAGGTCAGAATACAGATACACTATTAGCATGCATGCGATTTTATATAACCTCCCTTTTTGGGGAGGGCATTTTTAGTATGTATGAAATGCTATATGAGTAAAGTTTGTGTTTATTATCGAATAATCCTATAACAAGAAAACTATACAAGTATTCTGGAGTTACCGTAAAACCGCAAATAGCTCGGGCTTCTATTTACTCAACCAATAAATGTAACCGGCCTTTATTTGGTGTCTATAGGGGACAGGCGCTTAATTACTTTCACACAAAACCCTTCCTAAGAAAATATTGGAAATATGATCAAACTGATTATTTAAACCAGTATAAATATTATTTGTATGTGTTGGCGGCAGGTGGCACAATGGTAGAGTGGGGTTCGATCCCCACTAACTCCTCACCAAGTGTCGAGGTGTGCTTGAGCAAGACACCTAACCCTAACTACTTCCGATGGTCAGGTGTCTCCTTGCATGGCTGACATCGCCATCGGTGTATGAATGTGTGTGAATTGGTGAGTGTGAGGCAGATAATGCAAAGCGCTTTGGATAAAAGCGCTATATAAACGCAGTCCATTTACCATTTACAAAAAATACAGAATAGGTTGTCTTTAACAATTGTTACTTTCCGGCTCCACTAGATAATCTTCAACACAGTGGAGTGGATTAGGACGCACAGACTGCCAGTGAATCAGCAACAAGCCCGTCATGCGATGATCTTATAGCCCACATATAGCCTACAGTAATGTAAAATATGATGAAAAGTTTTAAAGTATTAACAAGTGTATTTTGTAGCCAGGAAATAAAAGCATAGAACAAATAATGAATCCGCACCGCTCTCCACACACAATATGACAATGCTTTTACAATTTAAAAATGTGCGCGACCTATGCGTGATCTGTGTGACTTATGGATCTTAAATCAAGCCTAGCTCAAGTAGATGACCCAGTGAGCAGAGGCTTCGTAAGTTACAGCGTCGCAAACACCTATCCCAGGTCTGCCTTGCCGGTGTGTCTGACTGGTGGTCTCCTGCCCGTGTTCCCAGTGCCCCACACCCACACGTGAGGTTTGTTGATTGCGTCCGTCCGTGTGGGTGTGAAGGTATAAGGCTGGAGGGTTTGTTTGCTGGTGGATTATTGTTTGCTGTAGCACTTCTTGCTGTTAGTGTATGCCACTGTTAGGCGCCTGTGTTTGTGTTGGAGTCGAGCTGCTGCTCGTTTTATTGAGTTCTCCATCTCGCTTCTTTTTCCCCTCTATGTCTGCACTCACCCATGACTTATTGGGGATATTTCTTTTTTTTTTTTAAATCAAACCTGGCTTCTAATTTAAACCGGCGTTTTATTTGTCAAAAGACGTAGCCACCCCCAGCCAGTAAAAGTTGCGGGGGTCTGATTGGGGCCGGCTTTTATTTGCAGTTTTACGGTATGTACCTTTATTTGTTCATAGATGGTGATCATCTCCTGGAAGACATCATTTGGCACAGGTGATAATGGGTGGCAAGAGTGAGAGAGGTTTTGTTTCCTCCCCCGTTTATACAGTTTGGCCATGCCAGGTGTGGGTTCAATGTTCGAGGAGGACGCCAGACTCCAGTTCGGAAAGGTGGGCAAGGTCACATCTAGATATAAAAATGCTTTTGACTTTGGGCAGTCAGTCAGCCAGGTCACAACACAGGTCTCTCATATACACAAACATATATCTCACCTGTCTCTGTTAAGAATGCCTGGGTGTCCTGAAGACGACTGGCTGTGATGTCTGGATCATTCTCACTCAGATACTCATTACCTGACCTGAAAAAGACGATAATACACACATTCACGACAACGCAGTCTCATATAGCTTGCTCCTGAACTCAAAAAACGTACTGGTGTTACGCCTAATTATGTGTCCTGCCGAATTCAGTGACCCCTTCGAAAGTGCGCATGCGCCACCTAAAGTCATGTACAATTTATTAGTGTAAGTGTGTGATTTTTCGTGGGCTTTTTGCGTCTTTCTCCGGAGGTGTTTTAGTTCGGGAAAGGGTTACTAAAAGGTTAGCTATATCGATGGTGGTTTGCTCTGCAAAAAGCTTGTGATTTTAGCGATTTCTGAATAAAAAGTAAATAGTATCTACTTTATCTACACCAGCCTAGTTTTTTTAAGTTTAATTGATGTCTAAATATTTCTAAATAGTATTTATAGAACCAATCTAATTTTTTCATGCTTTTCTGCTTTATTTAACATACTTCCTTTCGAAAGGGTCACTGAATCCGGCAGGACACAGAATTGGGCGTAACACCAGTACAATGTTATTGTAATTTTAACGTGTGGTAACTGACTTACTGTTGAGGATTGGTTACCGTTTTCAACAGCTCGTGTAAAGCTTTGGCGTATCCCTTCATATCTGTACGCGTCCATTTCGACATAGTGTGCATTCGTGTCGTTAATATTTGTCAAAAACACAAACTGCATATAAAACTGTCACAAAAACTGTACCGTACGTGCATCCGATATTGTCCCGATTAATCACATATCTACTCAAAATCAACAGTACGGTGCAAACCTGTGATTTAGTCTACGTTTGTTTAAATCCCCACTGATGATAGCTAGCGACTAGCAAGAATGTTGATTTACTTAATATTGTTTCACCGAAAAACGAGAAAACCCTAACATATGCATGAAAATGCTAACAGTACGTTAGCATATGTAGCGGTACTGTACATTAGCAGACACGACTCGCAAACAGGAAAACCAAAGAGCGTTACTAAGTCTTGTTATTATAACTTGAGTTAACTTTAGGGGAGACTTAATCCTCTCCAAATATTGAAGCTTAAGCTTTTCAAGTATGCTGTCAAAAAGGTGCTCAGAAGGGTCCTTCATGGTTATTGAAGCTGACGGACTACCAAAAGCTGTTCATCATGGAAACAAACGAACTCAAACTTGGCGGATGAATTGAGGCAAATTACCCACGTGACATAAGTCTGCAATGTTGCCAGGTCTGGTTTACCCCCTATATTTGATCAAATACGTATTTAGCCTGCACTGCTCGCTAACAGAATAACATAAAATAAACAGAAAAACATAAAATATTATATGTTATGTTATTCTGTTTTACATTTACGTCATTGTTAGCAGATAGCACAAATATAAAAACCATCTCATTGCTTTTCCAATTTCTCATCTCTCATTTGGTGACAGATCAAACAAAGAGTTATATCTCTTCAGCATGTTATTACTATTTAAAATGTGTGCTAATTCTATATTAAATGTGTTTACATAATAAACATAATGCTTATGCTGACTCATAAAGTGAGAGTATAAACCTAATTTGACTGTGTTTGGGTAGCCTGTCTATTTGTTAGACTTGTCCTGCGTGTTGGGGGTTGAAGGGCTCTGCTGGATGACCATGATCAGATATATATAGGGCAGATATAAATAGTTGTTGGGGAGCTGCAGAGCCTATTGGATATGGTGTTGAGACAAGAGTAATTGACGGCAAAACACCAAGTATCCAGCTGCGTGAAGGTAAACACCTTAGAGATATATGCATCTACATGTTATGATAGTAGCCTCCATGTAGGCCTTAATTCAATACTTTATAGGTTGACTTTTTCTACAACTATTTTTGGATTGGAATTATGGCAATGTTACATGATAATATAGCATTACAGCTTTATAGTACATGCAAGTGAAGCCATATGGTTACTCTATGTTGTCTATATCTAGTTGGAAATTCCACAAAGAAAACAAAGCAAAAACCTAACCATAGAATCAGTTTATGGAGCTGGATGCTCAAAGTGTTATTTAGATTTAGATTTGAATTAGACTATATGTTTAGATTTGCCAGCAGCATCTTTTATGGATTTTATTTTGGTTGTGTTCCAAATGTGAAATTTGGCTATACGCGTCACATAGGTTTCCAGGTTGACAGTATTGTTTTCCATATGGCTCTAAAGAGAAACATCCAGTGCGTTGATCCTTTTCAGATGAACAAAGAGACAGAAGATGGCTTTTACAAATCAGAAGAGGAATTGGATGAGGATGAGGCAACACAATATATAATTGAACAAAGTCTGATAGAGTACAGAAAACTCAAAGGATTGAATCCCAGGTTTCTTAAGAAAACAACAATGTTTTACTAATGTGCCTATTGTTGGTCTTGTGACTCATATATGTTTCCAAAAACATGTTTCCACAGTGATCTGAAAGACAGCAAAGATCCCGATGAGATTTTCAAAGCAATAAAGGCAGGTGAGTGCAGACAATCTTTTTCTGTTCCCAATTGGTACAAGATTTTAGTCCTGCCAGGTGTTCCATTACTGGGGAGATAACTTGCCTGTGATCCATAGGGGATGAAGATGCTTTGGACAGACTGAAGGTGCAGCCAGGAGCTCTGTCCAAAGTGGACGAACGGGGATGGATACCTCTGCATGAGGCAGCAATACAGAAGAATAAGAAGATACTGGAAATTATATTCTCAGGTAGTCGTTATTTAAAGTATAACACACATTTGGACTTGTTGTATTGTTATGTATTTATTTTAAATATACATGTTTGGTGTTTGTGCTGTAGTGTCTCCTCTGGGTGCAGTCCAGTGTCGTACACTGAAGGGTGAGACACCACTGTTCCTAGCCGTCATTCATGGCCTTCGAGAAAATGCAACATTCCTTATACATAACGGTTGTAGCCCAGATCTCCAAAACGATGAGCAGGACTCTCCTTTAGTGGCAGGTTAGCCTAACTTATTCCAATGGTAACATGCACCTCACTGAACTGCTGAGCTGATACCGGCTTTCTTTCTTATTAGCTATTCTAAATGACCAATATGACTTGGCCACACTTCTGCTTCGCTACAATGCAAATGTGGACCAAACCGGACCATTGGAAAGGACAGCTCTGCATGAATCATGCTTCCTAGGCCTGGAGAACTTTGTCCATCTCCTCTTGGAGTCCGGTGCCAACCCTAATGCCTGTGACATCAAAAAGAAAACTCCCCTTGCTTTGGCTGCGCAGAATGGCCATTTGAATGTAGTGGAAGTGTTGTTACAAAAAGGTTATACTGTACAAAAACATGACACCTTTCATATATTCACGTGCTACTGTTGATAAATATACATATTCAACTATGTGTCATTGTGGTTTTAGGAGCCAGTGTGACCTATGAATCAGAGGAATCTGGCTCCATCTTGTTTGAGGCGGCAGCATCAGGAAATCCTGACATTATCTCCATGCTGTTGGATTATGGAGCTGACCCCAATTTACCCCTGCAGAGCGGCCACCTTCCCATTCATCGTGTGGCATACCATGGACACATACTGTGAGGTTTTATTTAAACAATGACTACACAATTAGGTTTGTGTAACAATAATCAACTTTGCATATTAAAGCAACCCTATGTACGTTTTTACATTTAGATGACCATTCAAAAATCTGCTTTGTTATGGGAATATGGGTTTTGTCTTATTTAAACTGTATTGAATCCCCTTATTTAGTGTCCATAGAAATCTACCATTCTTTGGATCAGCTTTGGCATACGCCACCATACACTTCTGTACTTTAACTGCCCTACTGGAGACACGGGCAGTGTAGCCAAATAGGGGTGTTTTCTAAAAACCTGCACTCGGCAAGGTTTTGACCCAAGATTTCGTTAAGAAATACAAACAACTGAGCTGTTGATTTTCCTGAATACATTGAAAAATACATTATTTTATGGTAAACACTTACATAGTGCTGCTTTATTTAAGACACAAAATTCTTTAAGACACAAACCATTGTAGAACAAGTGACAACAGCCGTTATTAGTGCTAGATTTCTTAGACCTGCTGTACCAAGAAGCCTACATCTAGTTACACATCATATTTAGCCTATATGTATTGTAGACTACCTCAAGTTTCTAATAATATGCTTTTCTTTATGGTCATTTCTCTGCTAGGTCATTGGAGAAACTGCTCCCCGTGACAAAGATGGAGGCTGTGAAGGAAAGTGGCATGAGTCCTCTCCATTCTGCAGCTGCTGGCGGTCACGCTCAGTGTCTGCAGTTGCTCCTCCAAGCCGGGTACGACCCCAACTTTATGCTGCACCCCAAGGTGCGCCGTAACTACGACGACGAGCGCCGGTCTGCGCTATATTTTGCTGTGTCTAACAATGACGTTCAGTGCGCTCGCATGCTGTTGGAAGCCAGAGCTATGGTGAACCAGGATCCTATCAATTGTCTACAGGTGGCCTTGCTGCAAGGCAACTATGAATTAGTTAACACGCTGCTGAAATTTGGAGCTAATGTCAATTATTACGCGCGCGTGAATACCACTCACTTCCCTTCAGCCCTGCAGTACGCCCTGAAGGATGAGGTCATGCTAAGAATGATTCTCAACCACGGCTATGATGTACAGCGCTGCTTTGACTGTCCTTATGGCGACAATTCCCATGACTACGCCCCATGGACATCGACTGTCATTAAAGATATGGTGGTAACAGGCTTATCTGAAAGTTACATGGTGAAACAATGGGCTTTAAATTAGTATAGAGTATTTAAAGACTAATTATTCTGTCTGTGTTTTGTTTTTGTGTTTTAGTTCTGTGAGGTAATAACTGTGTATTGGCTCAAACACATATCTGGTCAGGTGGTGCGTATAATGCTGGACTATACAGATCACGTCTCCTTCTGCACCAAACTGAAGAGCACATTGGAGGAGCAAAAGCAGTGGCCGGAGATCTATCACATTCAAAGTGAGAGAACTGTATAGCCCATCCCTCTCCATCCTAAACATTCAAACGTTTGTCTATCTAATTTGATTACTTTGCCTTTCAGGAAACGTACGGAGCCTTAAGCATCTGTGCCGCTTGGGAATAAGAGGTTATCTGAGTCGTCTGCGTTTGAGATCACCAGTGTTCATCAGCTTTCTTCCTCTGCCACCCAGACTGAAAGAGTACCTGCATTATAAAGAGTATGATGTCTACAGCAGGGGCAGTATTAGCCAGTAAATTTAAGCACTAAGTGGTTTTCTGTCATAAAACACAGCAACTATACAATTCAAGATTTGTGTAGTTTATTAAGTAGTTTATTTGTGATTCTGCAATCTGTAATTAAAGCAATACTTTACTGATATTATGTTGGATATTATAGACTAGTGCTTAATACAATGCTGTGGATATGATTTTTATTTAAGAATGTTAACAAAAAAAATTGGTATTTTCATTAAATTAAATTTGGCCACAAAAGGAAGTGTACAATGTCAATGTACAGTGTCAACAATAGTTTAAAGATAAAACAACAGATAATTTTATTATTGCGTATGTATCGAAAATCAGTATGATATGAATGAATGTGATGAATAATATAGTATGTTTTGAGACACACAGTTTTATGTGGATCGTAGAGTTGAAAGTAAATAACTATAATGCACCAAAACCAATAGGTGTGATTTGACCAAATTAATGCAAAATCATACAAGCACTGCATGTATACTGCTGTATATGAAAGGCTTCCATAATGCCTTTGATTGCAGTTGTTTCTCTGCTGTCTTCTAGTGGTCAAATGTTTTATTGCATTCAGTGATATTATTTAGACAGTCTACTACTACTACTACTACTACTACATGTGCACATGGGAGTCATAATCTGTACCTGGAAATAATTATGGCTATTTTAGGTGCCATTATATTAAATCCAAATGTAATAATCAATTTAAACCACGATAACATTATCAAAGAATATTAGCGCAAATGCTATTGTTATAATGTTTGTACACTATTATATTTTGTTGCAAATATTTTTGTTTTGTCTATTTTCTAAGTCATGCTTTTCAATGATCATTGAGGAACCCCATATAGAGCTCTTATCAAGTTAATGACAGTTTCTTGGATGCTATAGGGCAGAGGACCCCATGGCTGATAGAAACAGTGTTTCTAACATGGCACAGGGACCCCTCACTTATGGTATGAAATATAATGTTTCCTGGTCAACAATAATGTGTAAGGCGGCCTATAGGGCCATGTATAAAAGTAGCAGTACCTGCAGTACCTCTGAGGAGGGGTGCCGGCCCCTTTTGTTGAAGACCTCTGCTATAGAGTATAGATTTTACATGTAATAATTTTATAGTACGGGCACAGGGTTACGAATGAGACCCATGTTGGCTAATTTAATTTTTGACAAAATGAGGGACATATACCCAGCTAGCAAAATTTGTCTGACCCACCTCTGGGCCATATCCTTACTTCAGTTCTGGCCCACTGCTGGCTTGGTCCTCGGCCCAAAATTGGCCCACATACTGAAAACTGATACAAAT
>JAODTR010090460.1:0-14010 GCA_025399935.1 Amblyopsis rosae | reverse complement strand
CCCCAGTCAGAGCTTGATGATGTTGCTCGGGAAAGGGAAGTTTGGGGTCCCTTGCTGAAGCTGCTGCCCCCGCGACCTGGCTCCGGATAAGGGGGAGAAGATGGATGGATGGATGGATAGATAGATAGATGGATGGATGGATGGATGGATGAATGCTAGGGATGCATACTGGAGAAATAACAGTGAGATGTCGAGTAACCGATTCCGGGAGATGGGCTGGTCTTCCTGATTATGATGAGGAGACGACACGCGATGCGGGTTGACCACGGACACATTTGCAATGATGACTGAAGTGTGGGGGAGATTCATACAAAACTGCATTTTATGCTACAAATAATACTGGCGTGGATAAACAGCTGTTGCAGACTACAACGAAGTGCCTGTAGCATTAGCTTAAAGTTAGCCAAACAAATGGGTTCTTTCATAGCCTATATTTGCGTGTTCTTAGACTCCCATTTAGACTATAATTTTTTAACTAGAGCACCAAAACACAGACGATTAAACAAACTAATTTTAGAAGACAATTAATACAATGACAGTACATTTTGGAACTAGAAACAGTATCTAGGCGCACGGGTACTGTAAATGTTTACCCGTTGGCAGTTTTAGTGTAAACAATCAAAGGATCAGATTTCCAGTAGATACGCACCAGCTTGAGTAGAATCAAGTGAATCATATTCTCCCAATGTCTTTAAAGTAAAAGTTTATACTTTATTATTTGTTCATTTTTAAACTGTTCGGAATTTCTATAAAATAATTATCGACATAAATCAGTCCACTGAGCCAAAAATATAGTACTAGAGAGGGTTTGAACTGGCATCCTCAACATCACAAGTGCAATGCTTATCCTAATGAGCTATCGACGTACACTTCAAAGTGATGCTACCCTTATTCTACTAGTAGACCACACAATGAGGAGTGTCAATTGTTTATGTGACAGGGACACACTGACTCAGAATATTTGAATCTCCGGTTATTTGATGACATCATTTTAAGCACAAAAACACTTTAGATATTTATACTGAACTAGATTAAAAGATCCATAAGATCAAAAGATCTGACAATACAAACCACTTAGCGGTACTGTATTGTTGACGAACGCTGCTTGTAGATGCCACCTGTCGGATATTTGACAAAACTGCACCTAAAACTCCAAACATTGCACAACACCGTCATCTCCCATTGTGACGCGGTACGACGCAAGTGTCACATTAAAGGTAAGACATCTGTATACAATAAAATAGCCTAGCCCTACCAATATGTTTAAATCCATACCTGCAGGGTCCGGGTCTTTCTCAAGCCCAAGTGAAGCCATACATTATTAAATCGGCATGCATTTCCTGGCATTGCGCTACATCTTACAAAATCAACTCAAGTCGGAGTCTGACGTTAGTTAGCCAGCACAGTGGTTGGCCGAACGAGCATAAAATTAGGCTAGGCCCATTGTTGAACCAATATAACATTTTATTAGTCAAGCTCAAATTAACCACACTATTATACAAGAATTTGTGAAGAACATTTCCATGCCTTTTCCAAAACCTGTAATTAAGTATTTTTTCATAACTTCTCCTGGCCTGGAAATTGCCATTTTTGAAATTTCATAACTTTTCATGACCATACGAACCCTGTTTCATGTATTTCATATCAGAATGAGATGGCATATATTTAAGATACAAATATCTAATAAAAGCAACATTTAGTAATTATACTAAATAGTGTCGATAAATTATACTCAAATACTTATAAAACACCCATGTATATGCGCTACACTTCCAAAACGTCACTGAACATCACTTGCCACGCCCAGTAAAAACAACAAACGTCTTTAAAAGTAGTTCAATAATGTTTTGAATGCTTTTTAGGATACTGATCGTTGAAAAAACTGAGAAAAAAAAAGTGAAAAAGTTAATTCAACGATCAGAGGTTCAGTCCACTGAACGGCGTAATCATACTCTGAAAACTACAGTCACTGAGGGGGAACCATTTCATAGCACAGCATGGATTTCACATTGCGTTAAGATAAGCCAACGTAATTTATGAAAAAATTCTAAAACCTTCGTAAAGGCTGATGTGTGAGAACAGGATGCACTACCCACAAGGTAAAGAACCCAGAACTAAGTTGTCATAACCTGTCGAACGGAGTAAAGCAGACGTGGAGAAGGAGACTTATAATGTTAAGATACGGCCTTGAGAAGGGCGGAGACCCAAGTGCAGGACACAGAGGCAGGAGATGGCAGTTATAAATCAAACAGGATTTATTTATACAGACAGGAGAGGTACAACCGTTAGGGGTTAAGGCGGTGTTGCTTGCGATGCCGGCTAGCCGGTTAAACTTGTGTGTGGCGGGAGTCTGTAGACAGACGAGGCCGTCGTGGAGAGTGGAGAGTGATCGGAGCGGATGTCAGACGAAGAGAAGACAGGCGAGGCTGTCCGGCGAAGAGAAGACAGGCGAGGCTTGTCCGGCGAAGAGAAGGCAGTCGAGATCGTCAGGCGAGTGGTCGGCAGACTGTTCTTCCTGACGAGGCGAAGGCAGGTAAACAGTAGGTCGATCGCTGGTACGTGCATCGAGGAAATATAATCGACTGGCAATTGGTGCCAGGACAGAAAAGCCTTTTAAACCTCCGCCCATGAAGCGGGGAAGAGGCAACTGGAAGTGGCCGTCGACGTGGCGGCGGCGCAGTCCGGTGCTGAACCGGCGGCTTGGCTCTGTCTGCTGCCGGAGCGGCCGCGAACCGTGGCATATAACTGTATACCAATATCGCATTGCATTGAAAACTATCCCACAAACAGCACCATAGTATGCTAAATGCTTTCCCTGATACAATATTCATTATTTCACCATGCTAAAGGATATTTTGGCATGCAGTGCCGTTGCGAGGGAGGTGCAAGTTATTTATTCAGTTCTATAGGTGTGAGACCCTGTGCAAACATTACATGCGAGGCCTGGACATGCATGTGAATGAATCACGGTCACACACATGCCTACTGTCACACCGCGGTCCCGAGGTGGGGCAGTGCCTACCGCTCCAGTGCACTCTCGCACGCGCTCCCCGGAGTACTGACAGCTGATCTGAGACAGATGACAATCAGGGCCTCCCACACCTGTCTCATATGTGCATGATTGCTGTCGACGTGTATATATGGTGTTTGTCTTGGTCATAACCCTTGCGGGATATTTTGCTTTATTGCTTGTGTTGCTAGTTTTTGCTATAAAACTTTCGTAGAAAAAGAAAAAACAAGAAAAAAAACATTTTAACTGACATCAACACAGCGCAGAGCTATGACCAGAAGCGTAGCGTAATTACGACTGGCCCAAGTGCAAAACAAATTTACGGGCCCTATGAAAAGGCTCAAAGGCAGACCAGTACATGATTTCCAAAGAAATATTAGTTATCATAAATATAAATAAATATACAGGCACTCCCTTTCCAGCAGATAAAATGTCTGGCGTGGACCATTCTATGCTCTGTGGGACGTGCCCATTCATTTTAAGTAAGTTTCATGCGGTACCCTCCTTCGTTTGATGTAGACCAAATTTGAGGGGTTCACATTCAGGGGTGTCTGGCAGGTATTTTCCAGTGGATAAAATGCCTGGCATGGACCATTCTGTGCTCTGTCCGATGTGCCCATTCATTTGAAATAAGTTACATGCGGTACCTCCTTCGTTTGAGGGGTTCAGGTTCAGAAGTGTCTGGCAGGCCCTATCCAGTGGATAAAATGCCTGGCATGGACCATTCTGTGCTCTGTGGAATGTGCCCATTCATTTGAAATAGGTTTCATGATGTTACCTTGTTCATTTGATCAAAGTGCTCTGGGCTGCCGGTCTACTATAGTACAGTAACATTATACATCGTTTCATATGGTTATTAATCTAACTGGGAAGTTATACAGTTATAAATATCGCGTTGTTTTTTTTTTAGCGGTATAATCTGGGGATTTTTTTTGGCCTTGATTACACTCGTTCTGTACAAGTCTTCTTTTTTTCTGTACTTTCTGCCACTAGCACCAGCTTCTCAGCCAAACAAGAACACTGTTCTTGTTGCCGCCAGCACTAGGTACACAAAGAAAAGATGACATCGGATTACGTTACAACACCCTGCTAAGAACAATATTTCACTATATCCTTAACATAGAAAATAGTAATTGTTTATGCTATATTCATGTTTAAAATAGACACCTTTTTAAAAATCTACAATATGGAATACTAAGAACACAGTAGCTTCATTGCTACAAGAGACAAAAGAACAGTTTGGAACCACATTTACTGTGATGGCAAAACAGACAACGGCCAGAGACTGAATTAAAAATAACCTGGCAGTTTTGGACAGTTTTCATACCTTCGCGGACATCATTGATATTGTTTTGATCAAATAAAGCTTTGTGAAAGAGCCACAAACAAAAAAGGTAACTGCTGCGTCATACCTAACCCACTCACAAAGACGACACAGTATGTGTGTGTGTGTATGTGTGTTTGCGCTGCGCGTCTTGTCATTTCTGAGCAAAATGACACACACATTGGTGTTTCTAAATAAATTGTGATATTATTCCACGTTTGAGTTTCGTTTCGTTTGAGTAAAGAAGCGAAGGCAATATACTCGTTGCCATAATCTGACATCGTAGTGACGAGGGTTAATTCCATGAATGAGAACACATGCATTCTATCAATCGCTTTGTATTGTGTTTTGACAACTGTAAAAAAGTGGTTCTAATCTAGTTTTAAGATAAATGGCTGTTTGGCTGTCTTCACATGCCAAACAATTTTATCAACTCATTTAACAGTAAATGTAACAGAACGGCTTAATTTTTGTGCTGTACTAAACAATTTTTTTGGCGATTATGGTTTTCAATTAATCGGGTAACTATTTTACATATAATATACAGTAGATTCAATGCCATAGGATGCTCCCTCAGAAGCTTTGTTCCCCACATTGGTAACAGTGTTGTGCGGTCTGCACCACTTTGTGTTCCTTATTACAAAGCCAGGGCAGTGTAGAAACACCAGATTATTGTTTTCAGCATGTACAGAGAATGGGCAGCTAGCAGACCTTGAGCAGATATTTGCTTAACTTCACAAAATGTGTATTATCTTACAATCACTGACTACACCTTTAACTGGTTTAAATATTTTAACAAAATCTTTAACACAGTCTTTAACTGCTGCTGGTCTTTTATTTACCACGCCGCGGTCTAAGCCGGGCCAAATTGATCTACTACAGAGACATCAGTGGATGCATTAGGGTAGGTAGTCTACACACACCATGATGCTACACACAATATTCTCATAGTCCATTAAAACCGCACTGTTTATTCAGGTCTGATAATACAGATATATTGCCAAGTCGACGTAATTTTTTGGAAATCTACGTAACCGGTGACGCAGATTACATTGACTAATCGTCCCAGCTCTACTTAATATTATGTATTTTGTCATCTTACTCCGCTAACACAGTCAGTAGCATCTTCTGTGGCTCTTGCCTGCGTTTAATACATGGGATCACAGTGCTAGTTACACGCACACCAGAACGCTACTGACACTTGCTAAGAGGTGAACATTTATTTGTATGTTTTTAATATCTAAAATATTAGAGTTTCATAGGAGGCTTCATAGACTTGGCAAATGGATTTTTCAGAAGTTTTTAAGTACTCTGTTGTGGGTGTTCCTAGCAGTTATTCTGAGGCTTATATTGTTCATATCGATATCGGAATTATGACGTATCGACTGAAATTATGAAACATATCGTAATATAAATTTGGGCCATATCGTCCAGGCCTAGATTGGTTAATTCTGAACACAGCCACATCCCCAGCTATAAATGGGGACTATATTATTATATTCTGAAATAAGTGTTAGCTCTCCAAACTAGATTTGTAAACTTGGTTTGTCCTCTCACGGCACAAAGAAATACATGTATATAAACAGCCTATTCAGTGTTATGCAGTGAAATCAGTGATTTTCACTAAATGTCTCTTTGACCATTACTCCAGATTAGGGTAGGGTGTCGTTCGAAATTAATCGATTCAGGTTCCGATTCTGCTTATCGAATCTGGTTCTTATCGATTCCCGGTTCAGATTCCAATATTTTTTGGAGAAGAAATACAACATATTTCAAGAGGGAAAATGTAATAACTTTTCATTTAGAATATATTCAGTAAAATCAATGTCAATGTTGGTGACAATGATAGGATTCAGTAAGGTTTTTTTTCCCTTAAATTTATAGAAAATAAGAAACAAGAATAGCCTTTTTAAATGTGGATAGGTGTCAATGCATTTTATTATTTTAATTACATACTGTAAGTATACACCATATAACTATATAAGAACAGTTAACAAAGGTGAGTAAATTAACAAATCACATGTTTACCAGCTGGTTTGAACTCATGAACACTATAACATTAACATTTAAGCCTAGGTGCACTAAAGCTGACCTGGTATGTCAATATGTTACTTACAGTATTAATCTTGTTTAATGTCTCTCTTCCCATTTAGAATTTAATCCAACTTGTAGAATTCTCATTCATTTTGTGAATTTCTTTCTTCTGGTAATTCAGTTCATGATCATGTAATGACCTGGACAATGTTACATGCCTTTTGAGTTAACTTGGCATAAGCCTATCGTTGTTCAGAGAGCAAAAATACGATTTATTTTTAGATAAGCGGTGGCTCGCATTGTTAACAAAGCTTAGAAATGTAGAAATTAAAATAAAACGTAGGCTCATAACACTAGAAAACTACATTAATTGTTTTAGCGTGACTTAAGCTCTAGCTGGTTATGCCAGTGCTCTACATGGCGCATTCTGCTCCATTACCGGCAGAGCTGGAGCAGAGGGTTTGTGTGATTTTGTTTGTTGTTTTGTCATATATAAGGAAGTTGATCTGATGGATGTGGGTTAGGAAAGAAAAAAGAAACAGATGCCTCAAAGAGGTAAACAGAAGTGTCTTGTCAGTTCTGGCATGCTTGCTTTTTAAAATAGTTACGTAAAATGTGTCAAATTACGTGACATTTCAGCCATCGTGTATCAGTTTCTGGCAGATAAAGGTAATATGCGCAACTTGCCTTGTCGCCGTTTTTCCTTATAATAAGGCCACACTTGACAGTTTAGCGAGATCCAGCTTTCACACTACGTCGATGTAAATGTATGCTAGGTCCTGAAATGCACTGCAGCGATGACTCGTACAGCGTGTTAGGTAGATGGCTACAGCTAAAGCTCTTTCTAATAACTAAATCGCATTTTGAAACCGACTAGCAGAACCGAAATTCTATTCATTTTAAGGGTACTCGGTTCTTGCCATTTTGGATTCGGTTCCAACTTGGAACTGTGTTTCGGTACCCAACCCTACTCCAGATGACCATTACTCCAGATATGCTTACTTAGTTTATTTTATACATTTCTTCAGATTTTACATTTGTTTGTTTGTCAGACAGATTCTACTACTACTGTTTTTCCCATTTATACCTTACAGGTGTGTGTAATTATAGTCAGAGTCACAAGACTCTGCAACAGTGCCCCCTGTACGCCTCACGGATGCTCCTCTTGAGCGTCTGTGTGGTGCAGTGGCTTCGACCACAGTGGTCGCAACAAGGGCGGAGCCCCCCTAATTGTGTGGTCATAGAAACTTCCCTGTGGGCGCAACCGGTCACACACTATTTCCAGTGTCTGTGCACCTTTTAAGTTCTATGGCGCTGACGGGCGAATGGCATGAAATATAGCCAGTTATACCTGCTCATATTAACAAGGATACAGCAGGCATTACTTCAGGCAATGCGCTCAATCACTCATGGACATCATCTAGCTCGTAGCTTCGCAGGAGCTATTGATTCATCACATTAGTCAAGTAATAGGCTCTGTGCACAAGCGTAGTGACGAACTTCTGGTGTAGCCAGAAGGCGGCATATCAGTTTCCGATTTACTTGAGGTGATCATCCGTGTCGTCCAAAATGTCGGTTTTTAGTAGATGTCTCCAAGACCTGCCTAAAATAAGCATCAGTAATGTCCATCGAATCGTTGAAACCTGGTCCCCTGCTCCAACAAGCAAACGGAACAGGGGATTCAAACTATACATATCGAGTTATCTGCACAACTACAAGGATAAATAGTTTAATGTTGTGTGCCGGCTGACTAGCGGCTAAGATAGTTAGCGACGTGGTCATTTTTTGTGTAGTATAGAAGCTAGTTTTTCTCCATTTCTCCAAACGCAAACTGTTCATTATGTGTATGTTCATTTGTATTGACTTTCTGCCACTGTCAGTGTCTAATAAAGATCAGGACACAGGGGAAGTCATGGTCAGAGCATTGTGCTACAGGTCCATGGGGAAAGCTGAGAAACCTCACAGTTTGAGTCTATGGTGAAATTAGAATTGATAAGTTCAAGTTCATGTTCAGCCAACAGTTATAAGCTTGTTACTTTAATAACCTGGCGTTCCTAATGTTTCTGGGGATTTATCTAATGTAATTTACATTTAATATAACTCAAATCTAATGAAAAATAAATAATACAATAGGCAGGTAAGTACCTTGCCTCCGGGTTAAATGCGTTCTTATTCAAGTTTTCCTCAACTCAGTCATTCATTTAAGATACAATCTTGTGTTTAAGGTATTAGGCTACCATGTTTAAAAGATAAATGATTATGGATATTGATCTAATGCAGTTGGAATATTATATAACATACTCTAATCCAACAAATACATGACATTTGGTCTGTGATTATAGAATATTAGATGAAAATATTGTAAAAACAAGATTGTGTCCTAAAAGAATGGTTAAACAGTGACCAAGCTAAGATAAATAAGTATTTACTATGACATTTTACTTATGCAGGTGGTACTGAAAGATTCCAGTCCGGTGGAGCTGTTTCATCACAGCTGCTCATGTGTTGCTGGAGCAGCATTATGCAACCATTGTGTCGCTTTGCTGTTCCAATCAGCACATTACTCTCAACTGAAGGTGCCAGTGGTTCCTCCTGTGCTAAGCTGCACTGAAACAGAACAGCAGTGGCACAAGCCCAGAACTTTGGTAAGTTTGCATATTATATATACATTTAAAAAAAAAAATCCTAACTATATTTAACTTCTAACTGTATTCTACATAACTTGATAGGGTATAAAGCCAGGCCCTGTGGATAAAATGGCTGTTCTTTCTGCTAAACCAAAGTGTAGAGCAACAACAGATGGTGTAAGGTAAAACCTGAATATTGTCGATTTATTACAATATGTTGCATGTTTGAATTAAAATACCAGTGTAGATATGCCACTTTTACTTATGTAAGTGTTATGTCCCACACAGGTGCACACTCTACAAAGGCCTCACTGGGGATTTGCCTGATCTTTCTGTCCTTCGGGTATGTAAGAATATCATATCAACCAAAATCTGTATACTAGTATTTCATGATTTTATTTTTCCTCCCCTTTTGATTAAATGTACTATGACACATCAATTATACAAACAAGTATTCTGCTTTTGAAGAAAAAAAACTACTTAACTGAAATCAAATGTTTACACAAGGGTCCTCTATTAAGATCTTATTTGTAATGGTGTGTGGCGCTGTGATGATGTGCAACATATTGTGGCCATGAAAATGCAGGGAAAATGTACGGTATGATAATTGTGGTTTTGATATTGTGGTATATTGCTAATAAGTATATTGTTACATCCCTAGGTGACAGAGGTGTATAAAGATTTCTCTACAGCTGAGACGCCGATGATCTGCAGCATGGGCATCAACTGTGAAATTCCCCGGGTTGACTCTGCCCTTGGCAAGGTTCAAGCTGGAAGTCCATTGTCCTACCAACAACCAGCAACAGCAAAGAGAAACCTGTCCTTCCATGCTGCCCCACCACATCCATCGGTGCCTCTTCAGAATTACCGCCTACAGTCACGTAATTAGTTGCATGTTTGTCTGTGCTGAACCACTACCGCTAAAGGCCAGCTGGAGGTCACCTGGGACATGATGCACACATTTGAATGTGCTACCAGATCACAAAGTTCATGTACTGAATGGC
This sequence comes from Amblyopsis rosae, assembly GCA_025399935.1. NCBI lineage: Eukaryota > Metazoa > Chordata > Actinopteri > Percopsiformes > Amblyopsidae > Amblyopsis > Amblyopsis rosae. The sequence goes on along the minus strand of JAODTR010090460.1, from coordinate 4,011 downwards.
ATCAGCTAAGGAGGCATAGATTGACTGCATCACGTTTCAGGGAGATCTGCCAGGTTCGAGAGAATTCTGAAGAAGGTCTGGCTAACCGGATACTGCCGTGTCAGACGGCAGCTATGAAGAGGGGTCTAGAATTAGAGGCAGATGCTATCTCAGAATATTGCCAAATGAAAAGGGTCAACCACTACCCCTGTGGATTTGTAATTCACCCTGACACTCCTTGGCTGGGGGGCGTCTCCAGACGAGTTAATCTTTGACCCTTCAGAGCCATGTCAGTTTGGGCTGATTGAGATGAAGTGCCCGAATGTTAAAAGCTATGTGGACTGCCCGTATCTCCAAATGAATTCGAGCAAATTAGAGCTAAAACAAACACATGCTTACTACTGGCAAGTATAGGGGCAGATGCTAATAACGGGATTGAGTTGTTGTGATTTTGTAGTCTCAGCTGAGGAAGACGTACTCATTCAAATAATCTACAGAGACAGTGATGTTTTGGATGTAATCAGAGAGAAAGTAGACAGGCTTTATTTTGATGTCTACATGCAGAAATGTCTAATGCTTCAGGATTGAGATCAAATGTAATATTTTATGCTGTGTTTTTTTAATTTGTACTTTTAATGGTAAATGTATGATTGAGATTATTGTATGTTAAAATGTTAAACTTTGTGCATCTTTAACTTTCAATGGCAGATGCTTTTCATGATTAAACCTGCCATCTTACCAAGTAAACACAATAAAATGTTTAAGTGCTATAAGCACCCCAAGAAAAATACCAGCAATGTATTACCATTGTAGTCAATAGGAGACAGACTTCTCAAGAGGGAATTTTTTAACAACTGTAAAGAACTGTAACTACATTACATCACATGCCGGTGGTTTTAATTGTTGCACCGTCAAGTCCTCATGAGAAAAAAAAACTGTCAAGACATTAAACGCAAATTCCTCAGATATAGCTACAGTATCAAACTTCATATCTCCATTTCTTGACGAGAGGTCCATTTTGGTAATTTGAGAGGAGACAAGCGACAGTGAAGAGTTAGTTTATGCTCCCTGCAATGGAGAGAGGGATAGTGGCATCAAAGAGTTTATTTTCTTTAACTCTTCTGATCATCCTCTCGACATGCACCCTCAAACGGGCAATGGGCTGTGTCTTCAGAACATCCACCTCTGACATTTAGACCCTCTTGGAGAGGAAGGCAGGACGATGAACAGTCCCAGGTACAAGGCCATCCACCAAGAATCCCTTGTCAACCATGATGGCCATGTCAGACATTAAGACTGACAAAATACCTCCTTGTCACTCATGGAACCCTCAAACAGTGCTGATACAAAACAGGGCTCTGTGAGGGGACATGCCCACCATGGCCTTAAAGGTGCAGTGGGACTTGTAGGTAGAGAAAACTTCACTCTGAAGGAGCATGGATGAAGGTGTTTGACACCATAGCTCTGTACAGTCAAGAACTACTTGTGTCACTGTAGCTGCCGTCAAAGTGGTGTGGAAGATGGGCCTTCACAGCTGCTGGAGACATCCATATACAGACAGTTGTGCTAGTGGAATAGGTTTTCTTTGCTCTGGTGACCCTAACTATTTTGGCAGTTGCTGCCTCGATCAGGTTCCAAAATGTCATCAGATGCTCATATGAGGGGAATCTAAAATACAGTTTTACAATTGAAATTAGTTGTCTTGTCATGCAAGCTCAAGAATAGCATTAAGAAGAACAAAATAAATACTTAAGCTCGATGTCCTCTACTCGAGATCGGCACTCCCAAACACCGGCCCGTGACTTCTTTATTATGTAATTATTCCACTCAAATAACGAAGGAACAGAGCCTGCTGCTAAAATCCTTCTACCCTTAGCAGTCGTCAGGATTTCATGGTCTTATGAAGGTCTTAGAAATGTCGGCTGCATACCTTGGTGTGGGGGGTCACCGAAAATCCCACTCATTATTTTGTGCAGCCACTGCGCATGAAGGCAGCTGTCTCTCGGGAAGCCATGGAAGCTCATATGGCTGATATAACGGCCTGAAGCCGAGCAAAGTGGAACACAATAGTGCTCCTTACACCCACCCACAGTACCGTGAAACTTAAACGAGTCACGCACTTTATATTTATTTTTCCGTACAACGGCATTCGCATCACTCATCTTGTCGTTTGTTTACCTATAACGACGGGAAGTAAACCGGAAACTGATATGCCGCCTTCTGGCTACACCGGAAGTTCGTCACTACGCTTGTGCACAGAGCCTATTTCTATTTCATCACATGTAGTAAGTTCCAACAATATTTGCTCAATGTATCAAACCAAATGTAATATGTGAGCAGACCAGAGTAACTCTGTGTGTGTGTGTGTGTGTGTGTGTGTGTGTGTGTGTGTGTGTGTGTGTGTGTGTGCGCACGCGCGCATGTTTGTGTGATGGCAATTACTCACCAGTATGTAGAAATGTTCTGGTGGGAGAGTGGCCACACTGGCACAGAGCTGCACACACACATGCTGGTGCAGGGATACTTTGCCCTGTGCATGGCCCTTCAACATCACCCCTGGCAGCAGCACAGGGACTCTGTGCTCAGTGCAACAATGGCGGAAGCTAGTGAACACAGCCTGGTAGAGAGGCATCCTGTTGCAGGACGTTAGAATAAAAAGCATTGTGTTTGGTATGGTCATGGTCAAAAATGCATATAATTGCCATTTATTAAAATAGTTTCATTCTCTTTAAAAAGGCATAGAAAACAGACTTCACAGAGATACAGCCATCTTCAGACTATATCTGGGACTGGCCGATCCTAATATGGAACTGTTACCTGGGTGTCTCCTCTGAGAACTGGCTGCCTTGGTACCAAAAATGTAGCACTTCTTCTGGCTGGGAGGCCAGCTGAGCCAGGACACTGACCAGTAGAAGGCAATGAGGGAGCTGCCACTGTGGCCTGATCACTGCATACCATTGTCACAAAATCAAACACTGGAATCAGTTAGTTCCACAGGGCCAGGCGCTCAATAATGGTCATCCATCACACAATTAATTCCAGTTGTTAGAATTGTGAATATGAACAATTCTTATCATTATCGCCCTGGAAAACAATGTAAACAGCATTATTCAAAACTGAGTCTACTTTGCCTAAAGAGCTGGACACATTTAATTTAATGATCAAAATGCACCTACAGTAGCCTAATCCAACAAAACACTAGGTACATAGGGCCTTCAACCAAGGCTCCAGGAGAGGGAGTTAATTTGAAATGGTTCGCTTGAGTGCGGTAGTGGAGCGTGTGGAGCATACAGTACATTGTAGTGTGTCCGGTTTCTCCACTGGGAAACGTTGTCTGGAGCCTTGGTTGTAGGCCCTATTTACAGTACATTGTAGTGTGTCCAGTTTCCACAGGCAGGAGATCTGGATAAATAAATAAATCACCGGATTCCTAATTTGGAGTAAAACTATTTCTCTCTTGTTATAAGCAACACTCCCTTGCACCCCCCCCCCCCAGAAATAAATAAAAATACGCTTTAAAGCAGTGGTTCTCAACCTTTTTTGGGTCAGCGCCCCCCTATCCATTATCCAGGTCCCTTACTCTTCACACAATCACATGTAAATTTGTTGGAGAAGGTACAAAGCCATAGCTCCATAACCAAGATATTCAATTGATACCCTTTTTCTGACGTGTTGCAAAAAGACATACATACCACTTTTGCACTTTTTTGAACGGAGTTTGATTGACATTGTTTTGTGACATTCTAGACAAAATATCCTGATTTCACATTTTCTTTTATTCATAAACTTATTAAAGATATTTTAAATTATTTATTAATAATGTAAAGTTCACCAGTCTACGGAACCCTGGAGAGCAAGCACGTGGAAAGAAAAAAAAAGAGCAGTTATATTGTGCGCACAAAATAGGAATTTGTGCGCATGGTTTCTTTAATTTGTGTGCACAAAATAGGATATCGTGCCAGTTTCTAATTAGGTTCCCACCCCACACAACAACATTTGCACACTGACTCAAAAGATCATTGGCAGGGATGA
>JAODTR010090449.1:10000-14012 GCA_025399935.1 Amblyopsis rosae | reverse complement strand
GAGAGAGAGAGAGAGAGAGAGAGAGAGAGAGAGAGAGAGAGAGAGAGAGAGAGCGAGAGAGAGAGAGAGAGAGAAAAGAGAAAGAAAGGGAGAAAGAGAGAGAGAGAGAGAGCGAGAGAAAGAGAGACAGAAAAAAGGGAGAGAGATGCTCCAGCTGCTCAGAAGAGGAAGCACAGAACTCGGACTCTAAGCGTCGTCGTCTGAATGAAGCATGTCATGTGGCCAGGCACATGTGCATGTTCTGATGGAGGCCGACAATAAGACGTAACAGGCCCAGGGTGTGAACTTTGGAGAATGCTTTCCCCCCCCCCCACACACACACACTGGCTGTCCCACCCAGACCGTTTAATGGATGCTGAATCCGTCCTCGTGATAAAACTGCGGCTTATCGTCAGTTTCCATTCACCTCCTCGGCCCTCACGTAACGCCAAGCCAGGAAGGAAGTGCTGTCTGCCGTGAATTGAGAATGTGTTAGCGCATGTGTGCGTGTGTGTGTGTGTGTGTGTGTGTGTGTGTGTGTGCGTGCGTGGCTGGGGTGAGGTGGGTGGGTGTAGGTGTGTGTGTGTGTGTGTGTGTGTGGTAGAAGAGAGGAAAAGAGAGAGAGAGAGAGAGGCACACGAGGGATGGAACAAGTTTCTAAAGAGTAAACCCACCGAACATCTACAACAGAGGAAAAAGTGTACACAGCTGATTAGAACACACGCACGTGCGCGCACGCGCACACACACGCACACGCACGCACGCACATGCACGCACACGCGCACAAACATGAACCCATTCCCAAAGTGTCTCACACTGTGTCTCTGTCTCACACAAAACCATGTTGTATTGTATGGTTGTTGCTAGGAGACAAACTAATTCCAAACCTCTTGAACCAGAGGGACGTACTCCTCGTGTCTACACTGGTGTAGCAGGAGAGAGAGAGAGAGAGAGAGAGAGAGAGAGAGAGAGAGAGAGAGAGAGAGAGAGAGAGGGAGAGGGGGGGGGGGTGTGAGAGGAGCTGTAGAACTCTCCCACGCATGAAACACTTCTCTCGGCAGTCCATCTGGCTTCGACATCGCCTCTCCGCGTACGCAACGCAGAAAGCACTGTCAATACTCTGTAGTCTTAATGCGTATGGATGCAGCGGAAATAATGCACAGGAGGCTGTGCATTATTTCCGCCCGTGATGGGGGCAGGGTGGCGTCCAGAGGGGTCCACCAGAAACCACTGTGTAACAACAATGTGTGTGAAATGCGTTCCGTCCAATCAGGTTCCTTGATTCACGTCCAAGCAAAATGCCTTCGCGTCTTGGCCTCAGTGGCTAACAGCGCTGGCGTCTCTCTGGAAAGGAACAGAATTTACTGGTGAATAAAGACTGAAGCAGTAGTTCTACTCCAGCATGTCTTCCAGGACAGAAGAATAAAGTGATCGATCAAAATGTCCCGTGCATGACGGGGGTGGGGAGGGTTAAAGATGGATATAAATGTGTGTGATTATCCCAGAGCTTACACTCCTGCCTTCCAGTAAGTTTGCTAAAACCCGTCCATTACAGTGAGCACGACATTCATTCGTAAGAACTGCTATTCGCACTGTGATGGTGATACGAGTGTGACAGGCTCGAGTCGAAGAGAATGGAAATTCTTGTAAGAAAACTTCATTTGTTTTGATTTTGGGATCACTTCCTTGGGGCTATATATGATAATTCAATGCTATAGAATAGCAGTTGTGATCTCTAATAAAGTATATGCACATGCAGTAAAATTCAGCCTCATTGTATCTGCATACAGAAATACAATGTTTTTCTATGAAGGGTTTTCTGTTAAGGATTAACATTATAGTTTCAAAATCTCTTATTGGATTTGAAAGGATATTGCAGTTTACAAAGAATCGCTCCTCTTCTAAACATAGATTGATATCTTACATATCAAATGCAAATTTATATATATATATATATATATATATATATGTATATTTATGTATATGTATATATGTATGTATATGCACGTCAGTGTGTTCTACACAATATACAGAGCATTCACACAAACAAAGAGCAGTGCAAAGAAGCAGATCTCCTGCGTAAAGTATGTTATGAAGGGCCAACAGACAGCATGGTGGAAGTCAGGTGCTCAGTAATGTCATTACCTGGCTAATGGGGGCCTTGACGGTCCACGCACACACACACACACACACACACACACACACGCGCGCACGCACACACACACGCACACGCACACGCACACACGCACACACACACGCACACGAGCGCACACACACAACAAGCTGAAAAGTGAAAATGTATCCAACCTCATGCCATGTTCCTCATTTCCAACAACAAGCCTCTTTCTCTATTTCCTTCTCTCTCTCTCTCTCTCTCTCTCTCTCTCTCTCTTCCTATTTCACAATGCATTCCTCCTGGCTGGGTCCATCACTTACACTGGCTGCCGTTCGCCTCCCTCCATAAAGACCCCGGTGGGATGCCCTGACGCCCCGTGTCTTCCCAGCCTGATAGCTCCTTGTCCAACGTGTTTGGCAGGAAAAGCTAACCTGAGCCTTCCAACCTGTCAGCTGGCTCGCCAAGATATTTTTAAACTAGCCTTTACTTAATTAACTGGGCTTTTCTGATAAGAAGCCTAATTTCAATAGTGTGAATACATTATTGTGTTTATTTTACTTTGTAGAACATGTATTTGCTCCCAGCTACCTACAGTACAGTAACATTTTTTATGTTTTAATTAGAACATGAAATGTATACCTTACACTTGAATTTAGTACTTACACCATCTGATACTTTTTTTTAAGTTAAAAATTTAAATACACAATTGAACTTAGCACTTAAAACATGAAATTAAAGGAGCACTGCAAACCAGCAGTAGAGCTGTAGATAGCATTTAAAGTGTAACTGCACCCTAAAATGTGTTTTTTGAGCTATAAACTAACCATCAATTCTGGCGTTAATATTGACAAAATTCCCGTTTGAATAAAAATCAGCATTTTATGGGCTGAAAAGGGATCTACATGTCATATTCGTAAAAAAATCACCCCAGGACCTGGCTGGTTTTAAATAAATATTTGTCAGCTATCATTGAAATTCTATGTGAGAATAGCTGCTCTTGTTGATCCATATAAACGGTAAACGATTTAGACAGATTTTGGGATTGTTCATTTTCAAAATCAACTTTCAATTTAGCTCTCGTTGCAACTCTCAAATCCCACATACAGAAACTTTAAAAAAATTATCAATCGCTTAAACACAAATCCTCTTTTTCATGTGCAACTAAGACCTATAAATGTTTAACTCATGTTTCGAAATAAATCAATATTGTCAATGATACACACCGGTACACACATTAAAATCTATATTTCTTATTGCAAAAACAAAATGACCATAATTTACCTTCACTATTAATAGTGTTGCATAGTTGAATATGCAACACAAAAGAATTCTCCAAAAATAAGTCTGACAAAATGTCTTTATTGCAAAGCCAGAACAAATGCCCAAGTGTTTCTACTGAAGCAAAACAGAGATCACTGTATATGCGAAGTGGTCAAGCTGTAATGTGTAAAAACAAACAAATACAATTCTTACTGTAATATAAGACATTTCTTCTAGCTTTAAACCTCCAGTCGCTTCTCTCTGTTTGGCTGTTTATCAGCATTGCACCTGATATTTTTCCTTGCTATGCAATGGTGGAAATAAACTTGTACGCCGCTGCTATCCCCTGCCAGCTTCTAGTGTGATGTCCTCACACCAAGCATCCGTGGATCCTGAGGCTGGCGGTCATACATACACATACACATACATCTCCATGCTGAAACTAATTCCTCATGAATTGAGGAAGGGTGGGAGTCATACACGTAGTGTAGACCTTTTTTCATAAAGAGACCCTGAGTGCTGGTGTATTGGTTGTTGTTTATACTATTTCGCATGTAAGGATTTGCACAATGAACATAATGTATGTATAAATAGATGGCAGTGATAATGGTATAATTGATTTTGATTAGGGATAATCATTAGATTTTTGTGTCAATT
>JAODTR010090449.1:0-5000 GCA_025399935.1 Amblyopsis rosae | reverse complement strand
TATGCCAGGTTCAGGACAAAGCAAAGCCAACGGTGTCCAGACAAAACACAACAATGTACATGTTGATGCCTTTTTCGACGAGTTCTCCTCTTGGCGAATCGGTTTGCATGTGGTTGCAGCTTGAAATTATAAGAAAAAAAATAAAGAAACTCTAATTTTATTTTAAGTAAAATAAAAATAAAAAAGGACAGTTAAATGGAGATGACTTCACACTGGATGGCGGAGGGAGAGAGAGAGAGAGAGAGAGAGAGAGAGAGAGAGAGAGAGAGAGAATTGCAAGAAAAATGGCAGAAGAGGAACAAGAGTCAGTTGTGGAGTTGTGACACAGAGCACATCCTGTCTGTGGGGTCACAGGATGGAGCCTCCGTGACATCTCAGCCAATCGGAGGAATGGAATGTCCCGCCGGCCAATTGGATGGTGATGGAAAGGGGTGGGTGGGGTGGGCGGTGGCGGCGGTGGTGGTATGCTTGCACCACGAAGTGGGCAGCGCCTTCGGAGACCCAGTAGCCAGATGTAGCTGCTGATTGCTAAACAGGATCTACACTGCCTACTGAGCAACCGACGGCACCATGTTCCCTAGCACGGGGGGAAAAACACCAACTGATTTCTTCTCTTTCTTCTTCTTCCCTTTCTTATCTCTTCTTTTTCGGGACGTTGTCCAGCCCATCTGAGGAGAAAGATTAAAAGCTTTCATTACTAAAACATTGTTATAGTGACTTGACTATGTTTACCTGGATGCTTTCATATTTATTCAACTGGTATTGTGTAGAGTTGAATATTAGCCCCACGAAAAACAAAATACAAATTACAGGCCTGATTATTGCTGCAGGGAGGCATTTCAACCCACCCAATATAAATGGCAAATATGGATGCTGATGGTACATTTAACAATGTACATTTACGGAGGAGGGAGGACAAATTTGGTTACAAACATTTAGGCAATGTTTAGGCAGTTAACTGTCACTGTGAAAATAGTCTAGTCAACCTATGCTATCGTAGGCTAGCGACAGCTATATCTGCTGTTGCTAAGATGGACAGACCTGTCACTCAAACTGCATATACAATACTGCAGATTGTACCTTTGATAAACAATAATGCTCTGAACAATCTCATCTGAAGCACTGGGGTGATCATTCGTTCAAAAGGTTCAACAATGCACAGAATCATTATTTTGTATGTTTTATATATCTATTTGACTGCATAAAATCTATGTTCTTCATAAATCTTTCATCGCTTTAAATGAGTAAAGTAAGAGAATATGTTTCTGTTCCTAGCATGAGGAAATATCCTTTTGGCTGTGTGCAATTTTAGGGTCATGCCATTGGCTGGCAGGACCGGCCGATTCACTTGCGTAACGCAGACTGAATGCAACGCGAGTGACTCCTGATGTTCACTGAAAGAGTTGGTGAACACGTCCTTTGAACGAATCCTTTCATTGAACTTTTTAAAACACAAGTCAAAAATATGATGTGAGGATGCGGGACTTCTGAAGAAGGCTTAAGTGGGGGTGGGGTAGGCAAACGCCCCAGAGGTAAAGTGTGAGCGAGGGGAGGATATGGGAGATTATCCGCTGACAAGCATCTCTCAGCTTTAGCGTCACCCGCTGCAAATTCCTGACATTCTTTCAATCTAAACCCCCCCCCCCCCAACGTAACCCCCAGCCCACCCTCGAGGCCCGTCGTCCCGGCGATCACCGCGTGAAAAAAATAAATATATATATATATATATATATATATATATATATTTTATTTTTTATTATTATTTTTTTTTACATTGTCTATCTTTAACTTTTATACATTATATCATGAATATTTAGTGTGTAGTTGTATTCACATTATCATTCTCTCTCTCTCCATTCATCTGTCTGTCTGTCTGTCTGTCTGTCTGTCTCTATTTGTGTAGTCTGCTGACCAGTCAGATTCAGACTTTGATCCTGTATATGAGAGAGGAGGAAGGAATGAAGGAAGATAGAAAGAGAGAAAGAAAGATATATATATATATAGGGAGAGAGATATAGAGAGAGAGACATATATATATATAGAGGAGAGAGTTAGGATATATATATATAGATATATCTATATATATATAGATATATATATAGATATATCTATATATATAGAGAGAGACAGATAGAGAGAGATAGGGATTTAGACAACAGTGTGTTACATTTTATGGTTCAATTAAGTAAATACATACCTTTTTATTATACATTTTTTTTATATACAAAAAATATTCATTATTGACCGTAAACAAAACTCCTTCATAATCCCACACCTACATCACCATCAAGTATACTCTACCCTTTACCATCCTTTTGAACACTGATAACATGTCTTGATCTCTAGTCTCTATTATCTCTAGTCAGTCTATTTGTTTCTGCTAGTGTAAATAGCCAGTTTTGCTTGCCCAATCAAAAACTTTAACAATTGACACTGTTTCGTCTTTCTCTTAGAATAAACAATACCAAAAATAAAAACACACATGCTAAAAGCTTCTTCAAATAAACCAAACAGGGAAGTCAATGTATAAAACAAATCACCAAGTCTACAACAATGAAATGTTGTAGACTTGCTTTCCAAACAAGTACTATGCCACTGGCATACCACTGGATTAAGCACAGATATAAAAGCATTGACAACTATAATGTCATGTAGTATTCTCCATTGTAAATCACCTACATGTTTGGTCAATGGTGGTTTATACAGCACTCTCCAAGCTGGCCTAAGATCCAACTCTATGTTAAAATGAGCCCTCCGCGGTGTGTCTGCTTTATCCTTTAGCTTTACCCGATTCAACATTATAACCGGCCCATTGTATAGATCTTTCCCACTGACAGAGTCCATTTTTATTGATGTTAGCCCCCCGACAATCATTGCAATTGACTTCTGCTCCCCTTCCGCTATGTTCAAACTGCGAGAAAGAGAGAGAGAGAGAGAGAGAGAGAGAGAGAGCTGACTTGTGGTTAGCAGCCGGGCGGTGCATAACCCTGTGACCATACAGATCAAACACACCCTAACCATCTGATGGCCACTTGACTCCAATTTCTTGAAAAATGTCTTTATTATCTCTGTCTCTCTCATCCCCTCTTTCCTCCACCCTCCATATATTCCTCTGCCTCTCTCTTCTTTTGTCTTTTGTGTCCCGGTGTAGTTAGACAAAAAAAGTATACACTTACACATCGTAACCATGGCGACGACGACGGCATTCAAAAGCTCGGCTGTCTCACACGGCACGGTTTGCCACCATTTCAATCCCCCACCCCCTTTTGCTGGATTTTTCCATCCCCCAGTGGACATTAAAGTGCTGTGAGGAACCAGTGGTTTAAGGTATTCAATGTGTTCCTTTATTAAGGTGTGTGTGTGTGTGTGGGGGGGGGTTAATCCAATGGGAAGAGGGGGGATTTAAAAGCACTAGCCTATAGCTTTACGAAGAGGGCATAAAGGTTCACCCAATAAGAAAGGGAGACAGGGATGGAGGGATGTGGCAAAAAACGATTTCACACTTACATACTGGTTAGGGTCCTGGACCGCAGTCTGGTGCTTGCTGGTTTCTGCACTGCGAACACTACAACCCTGAGATCCAGCCAACCTAGAAAGACAAAATAAGGCCGATACGTTAAAGCTCAAACTGGCCATCAGAGCACAAAACTCATCACTGAAAAAAATAAAAGAAACCATCAAGATTTTATACAAGCTGAGCATATGAGGATATGTGTCAAACTTGTACGCCATCTCATAGCTACGCCGTGCAGAAAGGGCCGTTGTGAATGATATCACTGGCCAAAAGGCCTGACTAAGCTTAGGGCTTTGTGATAAGATGTCTCTCCCTCTATCTTATCTCTCACTTTTTCCATGCTTTGCCGATCCCGCCACCAGCGGCAGGGTCAAACGCAGGTAAACTGGTCGGCTTTTTCCACTACAGGTCGAGCCTCAGGTTTACGGCGGCAAGAGAATGAGGTGAGGGTTTAAAAATGCTCCCATCACACCAGTGGAGACGTGGCTGCAGAGCAGAGACAAAACACCAACCCTTCTGCTGGAGTCGGAGGTCCACGACCAACAACCCCAGCTATAGTAAATGAAATAAACAAACAGCCAACGTGTAGGTAAACTAAGGATGGCTCTCATTTGAGGAAAGTGGGACGGAGGCCTTGGGGGTGATGGGGGGGAGAGGCCATTCCATTTCTGCCTGTGCAGGGCAAGGCCATTCCTAGAGCGTGGTGTGTCAGTTGATGTGGGTTTGCTATTTACTGGCTGGAGGATGACTGTGCCTGACCACATCCACATTCACATCACGCACACACACACACACACGTGGACGCACACATACGGACACACACACATGCACGCACGCACTCGCACACACACAGCTACACATTACAGTTTCATAGAGTGACAGCCATGCATTTAAATAGAAATATATGGTAGCAAGCTATATTCAAGCTAGCACAAATGTGAGCAGATGTGTGCAAGTACACACACACACACACACACACACACACACACACACACACACAGAGACACAGAGACACATTCTTAGCAAAGAGGAACTGTATCATTATCCTGCCTTGGTCTCAAATAAGGGGGGCTGTGCATGTGTGTGTGTGTGCGTGCGTGTCTGTTTGTGTGTTTGCGCAAACCCTAGTAGCATTTCTGCAGTGTGTGACATGGTTTTAATGGGTGTATGGACTGTCTCTTGCTCAAGTGTGTGTGGGATGTGTGTGTGGGCGGTGGATGTGTGTAGGATGTGTTTGTGGGCGGTGTGTGTGTGTGTGTGTGTGTGTGTGTGTAGGATGTGTGAACTGGGTGTGGATGCATTCCCTCGCTCAGCCTCTTTGCGTGTGTGTGAATGTGTCTATATGTGCGTCTGTGTGTGTGCGCGCGTTTGAGCGTGCGTGCGTTTGAGCGTGCGTACGTGCGTATGTTTGAGCGTGCGTGCGTTTGAGCGTGCGTGCGTTTGAGCGTGCGTACGTGCGTATGTTTGAGCGTGCGTATGTTTGAGC
>JAODTR010090438.1:0-14013 GCA_025399935.1 Amblyopsis rosae | reverse complement strand
ACCCACCCAAACAGCATCCTTTCACAGTTGGTGCCCCCCCCCCCCCCGTCACTCTCAGTCAGGATGAGTAAAGGTCAGTGTGAGAATCGGCTGAGAAAAGTAGCAACAGAGTAAACAGGGGAGAGATCAAGAGCCTTTTACACCCGGTGTAAATATTTGCAAAACTGTGGCTGAAACACGTGGAACACACATGAAGCCTGGCAGAACACATGCAGAATACATGCACATGCACACAACACACACGCATGCACGCACACACAAACGCACACGCACACACACACACACACACACACACACACACACACACAGTGACAATAACCAGACAAATTAACATAATCTTGACATGGCTGTGTCAAACCAATCCACCAGGTGAGACACATGAGATGTGAAATGCCAACGCACGCAGGCTGTCGATCGCACGGCGTTCGCACGGCTGCGTCGACTAGAGCGGATAACGCACAGCTATTCCCTGTCCGATACAACTCCCCAAACACCCCCAAAAAACCTTTCCCCTGCGACCCCGACGAAGACGGCCACACAGCGATGTGTCGGCAGCCAGCCTGACTGTACCAGATGGACAGGTGAGAAGAGCTCGGCACTGGGAGTGTGATGGCTGCTATCGTCCAGTGCGGGTGCTGACAGAGAGATAAGTGTCTGTCTGTGGGGGGCAGATTACGTGACAAAGTGTCAGAGCTCCACCGTGTCTGGGCTGAGTGAGGCGAGAAGGAGCTGGGAGGGCAAAAGGACACCAAGGAGGCTTTGAGTCAGCGGCTGGAAACTTGGAGTGGGCTCTGTGCAGCAGGACTCTTGGAGAGCAGTAAGCGTGCACGCTGTGTGGGATGCACACTACCAGGAACGGAGGAGCGGAAAATAAAATTGAGACGATCGGTGCAACATTGACTTTTGGGTAACGAGTAACGCCTTTATTGTCATTGCATCTCTTAAGACCATACGATGACATTTGGGATGCTCCTCCTTTACGGTGCCATAAACAACTCCACACACCCATTCGTTCATCATCAAACTAATCAAACTAATCTATAATACATCTATAATACATACAACATGACATAAAACTCTACCTCTAACCTTCAAAATCTACCTCAACCATGTTTGCACATGTACACACAGTGTTACACACAGTGTTACACACAGTGTTAACAGTCACAGGAAAGACTATGACCAAAACCAATTGATCCCTGACAACACTGTAAGTGCCAAAATTCAAAATGTCAGTTAAAGCAATACAGCATTACAAATACGTGTGCGTGTGCTTGTTTGTGTTTTTCTGTTTGCGTTGATGGAGCATAATAGTATATATTTCCAGAACGATATAGAGCAGGGCATCTATCTGGGCAATCCTGCGTTAGCTGTACAGTTCTGCTACGGGAGAATGCATAAGCGCTGCCTTAAAAGGATGAAGACATGCTGAGAGGACAGCCAATGTGACAGGGGCTGGGAGCTCTCCATGCTATAAGCCCCAGGCCTCCACCACATATTACTGTATCGCACTCAGTGCTCAACTACTCCACTGCAGAATGTGCAGTTACAGTAACACATACACATTGTACGTGCACAACAATGTGTGCACATTCTGCAGCTGAGACTGCAGTGATGCCTTCAGTGGGCGGCGGCTTTAAAACACAAACCGTACAGGACAAAATAAAGGCCCACATGAGCCCCTTGTTCATGTGCAGCATTTCCATCAATGGCTACACGTGTTGAAAACAAATAAATGCTCGTCAGATAGCTGACAATGGACTGAGATTAATTATCCCTGCACAACCCGTGCCCCCTTACTCTTCATCCCCACCTCAGTCCCTGCATGCCTTATCTGTGTGTATAAAGGGCTGAAAGGCCATTAACTGGCCCGTGTCTTCTCCCTGCCCAGCCCACTGCAACCTCCAGACCCCAGGCGTAAAGGCCTCAGATGCCCTGTGTGGTGCAGGTTAATTGAGTGCAGCGCAGATAAGGGTGCAAGCTGGGATGATTTGCTGGTATGAGGAAGAGGGAGAAAATGAGGGGGAAGAGGAGGAGGAGGTCCAGAGAACACCAGAGTGATTAGGCTGTCCTCCCTTGACGAGACAAAGGAATGCTTGAAGCTAGAGTTGACACTGATAGGAGCAATAGTGAAATGACTTAATGCTACATGCAGAAGAACTATGTACTGAAAGCAAAGTGGAACCGTGTAGCATATTGTAACTATAGGGAACGGAGTGTTGCAGAAGATACACCGCATTTCCCATACTGTAAACCCAGTTGCAACGAGCTAAACATCCACTCCCCAGTGAACAACTGTGTTTGTGTTGAAGGCAATAGTTGAGATATGTAATGTAGCAGTTCAGCAGGTGTTATGCAAGTTGTTTAGTGATGAGGTAATATAACAATAATTCTTCTGGTGAGATTTTGGCAATATATACTATATGACCCAATGGCAAGCATTTGGAATCACTACAATAAACTTTAAATTTTTTCACAAATACATGTAAATTCATTGGGAAATAGAAGAGCGTTCCTATTATATTGTAACAAAAAGAAAGGACATTTAAAAGATACGATCTGAATCAGACATATTAAATACATAGTAAAATAAAATCAAAACTCCTCTCTCCATGGGTTGAATTCTTTGTTGAATTTGTGTAATTTGTGCTCTGTGTTCTACATCCTGTCTTCTGTGTTCTGTTATTAGTTCATAAATGGCTACACTGTTCAGCATTTTGCAGTTTGTGTTCTGTGTTCTAGAAACTGTCCAGCTGTTTGCTTTCTATTGGATGTCAATATTTCCATACTAATTCCAATGCCATATACTTTAATTCACTGTCTCCTCTGCTGTTCAATAGCAAATGAGCTTTTAGTCTATTTGTGGTATAGATCCGGCATGTTCAAAGCAGAACTGTGACGTAACAGGGGTACAGCTGTTATTGTTCTATGTCCTCCTTTTAGCCGTTCACTGTTGAGACAATTGCTGAGTAATATTTTACTGAAAAAGGTTTTCTTTATTCTTCTTTGGTGGTAAACATTAATTGATAGTATCTGACATTACTATCTAGCCTGATCTCAGTTTATCGTTTTTAGGCAGCTTGTTCTTCTTTGCTGAAACACAAGAATGTTGGTTTTAATATTTTTATATGCTAGAAAACATCTTTCTTACATAAAGAATTTTCATAGTTGATGAGTCACAATGTTCATTCTATCACATTGTTGTGCGGTGGGTTGGAGGTGCGTTCGGGACGTGTGGTGTTTTGCTGCAGGCCGTGTGAGACTAGCGGGGGGTTTAATGAACTCTGGGGTCCTGCGTAAGCCCTGTAATGGCCCGGTTTTTATCATCCTACGACTTCCTGCTGCCTGTCCTCCTGGGAAGGCCTGCTGGAGCTCTGCTAAAGCCCTCTGATAAAAACTCTGGCTGAGGTTCACATGCTGCTGGGAACATAGAGAGAGAGAGAGAGAGAGAGAGAGAGAGAGAGAGAGAGAGAGAGAGAGAGTAAGTGAGGAAGTGCATGTAGAAATATCCTGAGACAGAGAGAAACATTACTGAGCTACCAGCTACTTCTCTTACATACCCACTATGATATGGGCGATATGGCTTGGCCATGACCAGCCCATGACAAAAGCCACGTCCATGGAAGGTGTCAGAGGGAGGCCGCGCCCCCTTCCCTACCCATTGGAGCATCATGACGACAGCAGAGTGTCAGTGTGTGTGAGCACACGAAGGGAGAGGCAGTTATTTTGGTGCGTTTGCCCCCGGATGAGAGCGAGTCCACTCAGAGGATAGGCATGTACACTAGACGCTAGGCATGAGAGACTGCATGGGAGCAAGGATCAGAGGAGAGAACAATGATGTTCAGACATACCAAATAATCCCAGGGCACCGCGCTCACTTCCCATGTTGAAGAACAAGCCCAGGGAATTATGAGATTGAGGATTGAACATGCGCCATTTAGACAGCTATGAGAACAAAAGGGATATTTTGGAGGGGGAAGAGTATGATCAGAGGTTACGAGGAGTAAAGACTAAACTGCTAACCAGTTAGTTACTACAGAGGGTGTCTCCATGTGTACAGAATGTGCGTTTGCATTGTACTGCGTGTGTATACCATAGTACTATGGTGTGCACCCACCCACACACACAAATTACTAAGTATCTTTGCCGTAAGATTGATTTTCAACATATAACCCCATAGCAGCACTAGTTACTGTAAATACAGCCAGAGTGAAGGTATGACTGAGTCTGCATTCTGCCTATAATCTATATTAGATTCTTGCTGTCTGGACATGGGTGACATTTTCTCACATAGCCTTGCAGTGTGTGCTTTGCTTGACAAACAATGCTCCCATGTGCCTCTGATATCTAGTATTTAGATTGATCACAGTCGCATAACTACGTAACCAGTCATTCCCTCGCTCCACTGGACAGTATCTACAAGTGCGCATAAAGCGCTGAGAATGAACAGTAGCGTATTTAACACCTAACAACTTTGACTTTTGAGAGTAGGTTGTATTTACCATGGCATCATCAGCTGCTCCATCTTGTTAGGAGGACGTCTACTTGGGCTTATGAGATAAAAGCGTCAAGGCGTGGCACAGGAAGTGAGCGCTTGACTCTCCGCAGGGCTGTGACTGGGTGGAGCACAATGCTGATTGAATTCCATTAGGGTCTAAATTACCTTTAATAATAAAACAACAGGCAATTACTGGGGCCGCCATTAGCACGGTACCGAGGTGTTTGTCCATGCGTGTGGCGTGGGCCGAAAACATGTGGCTCAGCTCACTGCGAGCCCACCCTTATAAAGCTAACATTGTCGTGACTGATGTATAGCGGCGCGGTAGTGGGCTCTGAAAGATCCATTTGTCTTCTCAATTAAAGCTGAGAGGGGGAAGAGAGCAACGGGATGTGGGGGCAGGGAGGTTAGTGAGCTAGCCCATGTGCGGTCTGCACTTAGCCTGCGGTGCTGGCAGGGTGGGGGGGGGGGCTGAGATGTGTTTTGCTGTGCATGTGTGTGTTGGCCTGTTGGATGCAGGCCAGATGAAGCCTGGGAGTTGTTTTTGGGAGCTCCTTTTCACCTAAATGCTCCTACGCACTACCACTTTGCTGCCTTCTTCCATATCAGTATACACACACACACACACACACACACACACACGCTCTTATCTGACTTGACGACATGGCATGCAAGCTCTCTTTTTCCATCTTGATCCCCCACTCTCATCATCCCATCTCACACAACTACCTACAGTAGATAAGGTCAAATTGGGGAAAAGAGGAGAGCTATTCTATGAAAACCCTAACGACCGCTTATCAATCTGTATCCATTAGGACATTGCATTCAGAGCCTGGTTAAATAATTACACTATCTACAAAGACATTCTTTGATGTTTGTCTTGTTATCAGGCCCATGTGATATGTAGTTTGTTTTCTTCTTTTCTTTTTTCTTTTTTCTATTTTCTATCTCAGAAATGGCTTAACTTACTGTTAGAGTGTTTTCCTCATTATACATTACTAATTAGGCTGGTTGAATGGCTGGACTGAGAATGGCTTGGACATTTGTTGTCTGTCACTCATGGGCTTTACCATGACTGTTGGTATTTATGTGGTTGCCTGGTTCAGACTGGTGCCATCATATAGAAACAGAAGCAACGTTATATCTACTGTAATACAGATATACTGTAGTATACAGTGTATATACTGTAATAGGCTACCTGTGTCTGTGATTACAGTAAATATCACATTATGTATACAGCATAGATTTGTATATTGAGCTTGTGAATTCACAAAACGCTTTCAAGGAGAGCACGAAGGTCTGTGCTAAAATCTTAAAATAATTTAAATAAAACTGTTTTTATTTGCATGCAAGTTAATTGCATGAATCAATGTTATTTGTATTTTGCATGTTATTTGCATGAATCAATGTTTACATAACAAGATCTCAAGATCACAGATTTACTGTATTTTCTATTAAAATGCCAAATAGGCTATGGGACAAGAGGTATTACATTAACATGCAAAGTTATCTTCACTAACAAAGATGATGTCATAGTGTGGCTGTTTTCCTACTTTTTTAAGTCTTGGATGAAGGACAAGTTTAGAGTGGGTGTGTTGAGTAAGTCTCTGTGTGTGTGTGTGTGTGTGTGTGTGTGTGTGTGTGTGTGTGTGTGCGTGTGCGTGTGCGTGTGCGTGTGCATGTGTGTGTATGTGTGTGCGTGTGTGTGTGTGCGTGTGTGTGTGTGTGTATGCTTGCGTGAGTGAAATAAGCTCCTGACTCTGGTACCAGATGATTTTTTGGCCACGTCAGAGAAATATTGAGTAGGATATCCAACTACTGAGATAATGTGCTCACTCAACTGTTATGTCAAGACAGTTTTGTACCATCCCTAAGCAACAGTGTATCTTATCACAGTGCAAAGCAGCATCAAATGCTGAATATAATGTGAACGTGCCACCTGCTCCCTCTGCTAATGCTGACAAATGAGAAGAAAGCCGCCATTGTTCACAAAGCCTTCATACTGTCCAACAGCTCTTACAGTAATTGGCCCTTCTGATTATCCTCCCTACACTGTTGGTGGTATGCAGCTGAAATGGAATCGTACTTCTAAGGGGTACAGGGGGAAGTTCGCCATTCACACTGTTTAATTCAAGGTCTCATCCAATTCCCCGCTGCCGCCTTGCTCTGGAACATCTGGCCGGTCCGGAGAGAAAGCGATAGCCTTCACCGTGTGTGTGTGTGTGTGTGTGTGTGTGTGTGTGCGCGCGTGTGCGTGTGTTGAATGGCTGCTGGCAGGTCCGGACATATAACAGCCTGCTTATGAGGCTGTACGGTGCACTGGAAGGTATTTAAATGCGCAAGAACGTTCTCACCACAGTGTTTACCTTGTTTGAACTCTTGACAGTTGCCACGGCAGAGGTGCATGGGATACAAGTACCCACCTGTAAAACAGGGGAAACTTCTATATGAAATGAGGCGTCCATCAAGTAAGTAAGTCTTGACACAGAACAGGAATGGCAGCGGGCAACCCTGGCTTTAGCACTAACCTCCGACTAACAAGACTGGCCACATATCCCTTCATATTTATTATGAAACTGTATAATAACTAAAGTGAGTGGTTTACAGCGGAAATGGTTTGAGCGCGGGCTGCTTCATGTGAAACTGAATCCTCTGCTGAATTATGGAAATGTGAGGCTCTGCACGAGCGCAACGCAAACTGGGACAGGGTGCTCTAATAGTGTGGTACTCTAATGAAATCAGCAAACCACGGGCGTCAGGAATGAGAGTCGAACACAACTTTTGATTCCCCACTTCCTCGAATGAGCCACCTTTTCACTTTGCCTTTTCCGCTGGTGGTTTGCAGGGGAGAAAAGGCCTTGTGTTTGCCTCGTCTGGTTAAACGGGAGGGAAACTATCTCCAAATCAGTGGCACTGTAGTATTTCTGAGGTTGTCTGTTTCCTGCCCGGGACAGATTGTGAACAAAGGAGGTAAAGATATAGGCAGTCTTAAAAGCATAGGCCACTGTATACTGTAACAGGAGACAATATGGATGTGCTGTGACACACAGCTCAGTTCAGATGGTGCTGCTGAAAAACAGGCTCAGTGACAGAAAATAAACATTTGGTTATATGGTTGTATTTCTCCGTCTCACCACAGTGGCAACACTGGCTAAACACAGGGTATCATCTGTTAGATAGCCGTGACAAAGCACAACTGCTTTCTGTACACTGGAATTTCATCGCTTCACATTTATCTTACAGTAACACGCACTGTTAGATGTAGGCTAAGTCCAAGGCAATTGTTTTTAATTTGAACTTAACTTTAAGCTGCAGCTGGATATTATGAATATTCATTAATTCCTGTTACACAATAAGAGTGTGCATTGGCGTAGAACAAACAAATCAGCATTTCTCTCCATCAGCAGTGTTTTCTCACTGCCTCCCACACAGTTTGATTAAATGAGGTCTTTATTTAACCTGACTGATTCACATATCAGGGATTGAGTGGCTTAATTGGGGAGTCATAGCGTTTTAGAGGGGTGAATTGGCGATGTGGGAGACTCCCACGTAGACCGACAGACATGGGGAACCCCGAGGAAGTACTAGGTTAATTTGATTTGTCCTACATCGCAGCACAGCCTTTTCCACTTCAAATATTTATGGATCACACGTCAGGAAAACAGACATTTGAGACATGAAGTCTCCTGACGCTGTCCCCCTTCAAGACCCCTTAGAGACAGACAGACGTGCGTGTACACACACACACAGGCACAGCAAAAACTTAAACACTTGCCCAAATGTACTCTACCAGGAATAAGAGCAAAATCATTTTGTTATGGGAATTTAATGGACTTAATTTTCGTTCATAATTTATCTTATACTTTGGTTTGTTGCATGCAAAGAAATTGGAAGACCTATATTTGATTTACTTATTTGGAAAATCCATTACAATTACATTACAAATGGATCACACATTTTATTTAATCTATTTTGGAATAAAAAGTATTTTTTTTATATGTTACAGTAATACAATGTGTGCATTCATAGATTTATTGACTTATGTCATATATTGTTAAATGTTATTTAAACATTTTTTTTATAAAAATAAGTGAAGGTTATTTCAAAAACATTTTGTGATCAACTGGGGGTCCCCTTTGGATTAAAGCACACATGCATACAGTAATACAGCGACAACAGCTGCTACTGTAACGCAGACAAAGTAGTAAGCGCTTGTGTGTGTGTGTGTGCGTGTGCGTGTGCATGTGCGCGCGCGCGTGCGCGTGCATGTAGTGGAGGGGCTGATTTGTGAATGACAGCACTGTGCGATAAAGAAGTCCCTGTCGTCTGCTCTGCTCGGTGATGGCTCACATGGGCCCTGGTCTCCCTGGTGACCCCAGTCAACACTTCAGAGACCGCTCTGCTGTTTCTCTAGACCTCTGCCTGAGACCCCTCACCCACCCAAACACACACACACACACACACACACACACACACACACACTAACAGATACAAGATGAAATACAAACACAAGAAAGAAAGAAAGAAAGAAAGAAAGAAAGAAAGAAAGAAAAAAATTAAGAAAGAAAGGAATAACATAATTTTTAGAATAGTAAACAAACAAAAAGACACATGAGCAGAAATGGACAGAGAGTGAAAGATAGCGAAAAGAGCAAGAGATGTCTTGAAAGCAGCCAGATGTCTGTGGAGAGCAGGCCTACAGTTGTCCTGTAGCTCTACATGGCCTGGGAGACGTTTTATAGTGGCAATCATTCAAATGCTGCTGGCTTCTAGTACATCTGTGGATTCCTCACCAAGTCTTTCCATCACTGCTTCTAAATTTAGAGGGAGAGAAAAAAACATGTTAAAAAGTAGAAGATATCATCTACATGTTTAAAATGTTGGATAAGAAAACAGGGATTTCTATTCATTTGTACTCATTTTAATGCATTTATATACATAATATAAAGATAAGCCAAAGGGGTTATCTTCCTCCAGACAAGTTTATAAGACCACATTCCTCTGAGAGGAAAGGTGTCTCTGGGTCGTGTCAGTGCAACATGGCCACTAGTAACCCAGTACATTCTAAATATAGTCTGCTAAATGCTTCTTTCTATTTTGATATTGAGTGACACGGCAGTTCTTTTGCGATCTGTTGACTGCCGGCGGAGTGTTATGCTGCCATTTGATCCGGAGAGCAAATGTCATTGGAGTCCCGGAGGAGGGCTGGTTTTCACTGAGCCCTGTGTCTGCTTAGGACCACACAGCCACGCAGCTTGGTGGTATCGTGGAACATGGAACCTTGGATCTCTGCTACCCAGGGACTCCACGAGGTTAGAATAAGGGGGCCTGTTGAGCTTTGACCCCCCCCCCCCCACTTCCCCCGATACGCTCTACCCAGGACTGTTTTAGCCAAATCATATGCTGCCAGCTGACAGACAAATGCATCAATTATGAGCATTTAGTGTGGCATAGGTGAAAGTGCAACAGGCACGCCAAAGTGTCCCTCCAATAACGACCGGTCAGTTACATTTTCACGTGTGTGTGTGTGTGTGTGCGTGTGTGCGTGTGTGTGAGAATGTGAATGTCCAGAGAGAGGTGGGGAGGGGGGGGTATTTATTTTCCAATAAAAAGCATGAAATTATTGATGTTTAGTCCTGGGAGACAATGTGTTTAAGTTTTAGTCTTGATAATTTGATGTATCTTGGGTCTCGATCATGTTTTTACAATGTTGAAATATATTTCTATAGTAGAAATATGATACATAGACTGGATTTTTCATTGTATTTATTTTATAAATGGTTTATTTTCAAGCCAGGAGGCTGCTGGAAGTGGATTAACGCCATCTAGAGGGATCTAGTAGTATAACTAGCATTAGGCATACACATTTACACGAATTAACGTGCATGATTTTATTTGTGAATGTTTATGCAGATTGCATCTCTCTCTCTCTCTCTCTCTCTCTCTCTACTTGTGTCTTTCAGTGTAGGTGTTATTATAATATTCAACAGATGTAGGTCTATCTGGTTTGGCAACACCAAATAACAGGGTTAAGGGATAGCCTCATAACTATATTGGTGTTTTCATGGCTCTCAATTTTGTCAGATTTAACATATGTAGCCTATATTATTTGTTCCCAATTGAAAAAGTGCCAATTCATTGTCACTGTAATGTAACACACATAATAATTTTAACACTTATTGGTAAATGTTTATTTAATATTTTCTTCTGATAGACGATGTTATTTCAGCTCAGCTGCAGGTGCTATTTAAAGAGAAAATGTTAGTGTGTCATGCACGATGTGTTAGTCATAGCCCGTGCGAGACATTGTCGGTAGTTGGACAGTCTCACCAGCCTGCTCAGTGACCCGAGACGGAGACCCAACACCGCGTTTACATCAATAAAAATAAGACAGAGAAATAAGACATAATCTGGAAATAAGATAGCATTGGATGGCCCACAGTTTACTGATATTGTATAAACCAGACACAAAGCACTTCAAGACCACATGTGTTTTTTGTCGTGCCCCGTTATGGACACTGGAGAGCCCAAAAGACTAAATTTACCAGCTCCAGTCCCATATTCTCATGACACATCACCGGGCTATTATTATTATTATTATATCATCATAATATTGTTGTTATTGTTATTTAAAAAATGTCACTGTGTATATTGGAAGTATTGTTATCACATGGCTGCGGAAGAAACGGAAGTGTATAATTCTCAAAAGAATAAGATGCCCATTTCAAAAAGAAAATGAGACACCATAATTTAAAGTCTTCCTGTGGTGTGCACGCTCCTTTATTAAAAGTCCCCGCCCGTTTGCCGCGCTTTCCGAAAAGGAAGCCTGCGACAAGTTTAGAGATCTCGCTGGAGCTCAGGGTCAGAGGGAAATAGTTTACGGGCAAGCTCATTAAGAACTAACACACAGAGCAAAGGCCTTGAAAGCTGACCAGCAATATTAATCTAGTCATATAAAACAATAGATGGATCAAGGCCAATAGCACTCATAAGAATGGCGAAAAAAAAAGTTTTTCATTAGAATTTATTTGATCCTCTTAAGTTACAGAGCATAACAAAGGGAAATATAAACAAATCAACGTGTAAGGTTCACAATTCATGTAAATTACTTGACAAAAAATACATTTAAAATGATATTGATTTTTTTTACATATTATTTACATGGTTTATTATTTACATTATGTTAAAAACGTATAGCAGCACCTGTCTGCATATAATTAGATGAATCTGCCAATGTGGTAATATTCCCATTCACCTTAGTTCAGGTCTTTAAGGTTCTAATTGGTTAACAAAACATATGACGCGTAAACAACCAAGCGGTGTGTATTTACTGGAAAGAAATGTGGAAAGCAGTAAAGTGCAGAGTTAAGAGAATCATTCATCTCCATCTGGTTACTTCTTTTATTAGAGATTTATCCAACCACCCTAATACGAACGTTACACATGTAATGCTTCAAATTACGGTATAGTGTCATTTAATTACATTCATTGGGCCTATTTTGTCTGATGCAGGCCGATGTTTTACTTTTTCTGAATTATTTTAGGCCAATTCATTCATACTCGAATTACTGTAACTGGTGGCTAGAAAATGTATCCTAAAGTTTCGTTTCAATTGAGTAAATTTTTTTATAATTTCCTTATTTTAAACCACATTTTCTATCTGTAATTATTCACATTTATAACAACATACTCAATACTTTCAATGTATTATATCATATGGTATAAGCAAATATGCAGAAATTAGGAACACATATAATTTATTACATTATTTAATATACATGTTAAAAGGTCACGATACAGCCTTTTTACATTAGCTATAATAACAAATATTAAAACATAAATAATATAATAATAATCATAATCATAATAATAATAAAATAAAATAAAATAAAAAATATTAATATTTTTATAATAATAATAATAATAATAATAATAATAATAATTATTATTATTATTATTATTATTATGTAATTGTTATGGTGAATTAGCAAAGAGATGCAACACAAAGCTGGTTCATATTTTTTCATCTCTGGGCATTTCATAAAGTTTTCCATAAGCATGTGTTGGTGAGAACCACCGTCCCTGCTTATGTGTCGGGGGCATGACCCCGGTGTCGCCCGGCAGGGTCCCAGACACTCTTGTGGTGCAGCAGGAAGGACAGAGTCTGTGTTATTCTTCCCTTCTGACAGCAATATTTCACTCCTCTGTGAAGGAGTGACCTTCACTAGCACTCCCTCACCGCCACACACACACACACACACACACCCATAAGAACCCTACACAGACCCACCATAACCACCTCTGAACTCAGACCTAACCTTGTCATCGGGACCTTGGATGAACAGTCAGCGCTGCACCTTCCTGGTTTGGGTCAGCAGACTAATCTCAAGTTTGTCTCCAGGACCCTAGGACCCTGTACTTCTGCCCCCCAGCCTCCTGGCCAGACACCAGGGTAGACCCCTGTCCTTGCCGGACATGACCCACAAACAATCTGCCCTCGCCGTAGCATAAAACAGACTCCGACAAATAGCTTGTCTCAGCTTAATGCCCATATACTTTCCTCTCACCTGAAATAGCCTTTGACATTGTGATTGTGGCTCAGCTGTATGGCATGCTCACACAACACAGACATTGTGTTGTTAAGACACAACACAACAAACTAACGCACATACACACACACACACACACACACACACCTACACACACACACACGCACACGCCACACACACTCACGAGTGACGCTACAGATATTTTGCAGTGCAAAGCTTGTATTTATTTTCCCATCCACCTCTCCTACGGAGCCAGAAAAACCTTTAACGGATGTTTGCCCACCCTGCGATCAGAATTCATGTCAGGGTTGCGGTGCCCTGCGCTCGTAAGAAAGAATGCATGCCGTACCATTATGAGACACATGCAGGCAGGATGGGGAGGGCCCACTGCCCAAGCTTACCTGTCATATTTTATCATAAACGCAGTGTTAAATGTGCAGATAAGCAATGAAAGCGCAGGGAAGCAGGGGGCTAAGGATTACACCCAGAGGAGTGTGTTGTAAGCGGGGTGGATTGGCTGTAGCAGGCCCCTGCTCTGTCTGTCTTCCAGCCCTGACAGCTGCACTGCATCCTGTGGAAAGGTGAGTCCGCACTCATTATCTCAGCCAGGGTACATCATGTCTTCCATGGAAACACTGCCTGTGTGTGCGTGCGTGTGTGTGTGTGTGTGAGGTGTGATGCAAGGCAGGCAGCATGACTAGTGGCAGAGGGGAGTAATTGTGATTGAGAGCATTACTCCTCACTCTGCCCTGGCGGTCAGGATCATGCACACACAAACACGTGCGTGTGCACATACGCACACATATACTTTTTCTCCCATGGGCCATTCCGACACTGTCCAGATAAAGCAATAAACTGATGGTCATGTGGCTTGTAGTGAGAGAGACAGACAGAAAGAGAGATGTTTTATTTGGCTGTATGCTTAGCATGTTTATGCGCTTGCCATAGCAAGCTGTGTAAATATAT